>BMAO01036749.1:0-55413 GCA_019973975.1 Trichonephila clavata | reverse complement strand
ATTCCAAGCGATTAGGAATTGTCCCTTTCGTAGAAATAAAAATTTCCAATATATATGGACTTCTTGAATAATATATTTTTATAAATTTTAATGGTCCTTGTAAATTTTTTACAATAACACATCACTTAATAAGTCCGGACCTAACTAATAAAACATCAACTTTTAGGCAAAATTAAGAACTTTATTTATCAAGATATTCCTCTTCAAGAGTGATATATTCAGTCCAGCGCCCTTCTAATTTTTAATACTTTTTCTGTAGAACGATTTGTCTCAATTCTCAAAATAAGCTTCAACTTCAGCAATCACTTCTTCATTTGAGCCAAACGTCTTCCCTTGTAGCATTCTTTAAAGGTCTGAAAACAGCCAGTAGTCCCTTGGGGCCAGATCTTGACGGTACGGTGGGTAGGAAAGTCATTCGAAGCGCAATTCGTTCAATTTGACCATCGTTTTCATGGACTTGTGGCAAGGAGCATTGTCTTGGTGAAATAGCACTTTTGTTTCTTTTGCATTTGAGGACGTTCTTTTCTTTATTTTTTAATTTAGTTAATCCAATAACGTCGTATAATATACACTATTAATTGTCTTACTTTTCTCAAGGTAGTCAATAAACAAAATTTTATGTGCATCCCAAAATAAGAAAGTCATAACTTTGCCAGCTGACGTATGAGTTTTTGGTCGCTTTGGATGGCTTTCACCGACTGCTGTCCACTCAGCTGACGATCTTTTTGATTCAGGCGAGTAGTATTGGATCCATGTTTCAACCATTGTCACATATCTACGTAAAAAATCCTGTTTATTTCGCTTAAACATGACCAAACAACGCTCTAAATCGTCGATGCGTTGTTTTTGATCGACAGTGAGCAAACGCAGCACCCACTTTGAACACAGCTTTCTCATTGATCAAGCAAACTAGTAGATACACTGCCTTCTGATATATGTTAGGCCCGGGACTTATTGAGTGATGTGTTATTCTTATTAAAAAAAGTAATGAACCCACCTTAATTTGGTGTCTTTAAGTGTTCCCCAAATTTTTTTTCGCCGCGACCCGGTCAACGTTTGATAATTTTACCGCGACCCGCTAAGGGTGGACCGTTGATTGCTTATATTTTGTATTGTTTTAATGTAATAATTTTGATTTAATTGTATTTAAATAGTACTTCACAATAAAATACAGATACACCAAAAAATGAATATAGTGGATTAACATGGAATATATAAAGTGGTTTCCATGGAAAATCCTACAAACCCCGGAAAAAATACACCATAGTAAATAAAATAACTCGGTGGCATGCTCGATTCGTAAACCTAAGTTTGCGGGTTCGATCTCGGCTATTTTCTGGATGCGAAAATCATAGGCACATATGATTATGTGGCATGCAAAAAATCCCTTGAGTATCAATTTGGCGGGTTTGTCGGCGGGCATTTCGAATTTCGTCATTTTGTTGTTGGGCGCCGAGCTGGAAGCATAGCTGCGCGTGTGAGTGAGTATACCTTAGAATTTTTTACTTTGTTGAATGCGAAAGGTAAGAAAGAATTGATTAAATGGTGTATGAAGGAAGGATTGATTGCTTCAAGTTATGAATGTCCTAAATGTAACGAGCAAATGGGATTATACGAACGAAAGAGCGTTGTTTTGGATGGATTTGAATGGTGATGTCGAAAAAAGGGTAAGAATGCGCATGATGTTTGCAGAATTTTAGAAAGAATTTGTGGTTTTCAAAGCAAGTATGGCATTTTTAGTGTAAATAAAATGTGGTTTGGAAGATGTATGAATGATTATGTTCGACCATTACCTCGCAGAATATAAATGGCGGCGCTTCCCCGATCATTCGCTTAGCGATAAGACCTTCAAGGCATTTTTAAAATCTGCTGTCACGCTGTAGACTACACTCGGAAAAGACCAGCATTAAGAAAGTAAGTGCTATTTTTATATTTTTTTATCTTAAATATATTTGATTAATTTTTGTATTGTTTACATATATTTTCATTACGCATCCACCGTGTCCCGCTATATTCACTTGCAGCCATTGTCGGGTTCGCTTGGCGCCCTCTCGTTCTGGCTTGGCTCTCTTTTCGGTTTGTCGCCAAGAGTGTGGGCTCTCCTAGGATTTTACCAAATTAAATTTAAATACCATTAAAAGGAAAAAATATTTTTATTTTCCAAAAAAAAAAAGTGACAGTAATTTGAAAATGGTTTGGAGGAAGTGAAGTGATCAGGATCTTGCGGGTAATGCATCTTTCACTCACCTTGAGTTTGTTTGTAGATATTTTCCCCCATCTCCATTGAACAGTAATTTGACCACAGTTTGGAACTATTTTAAAAGATCAAAAAACTATTCATTCACCATTTGTATCTTTTTCCAGTCTCGACTGCTGGACCTATCATTAACTACGACGACCCTGACACGTTCAGCCTCTGCATGGCAAACGCTCTCCTGGTTGTCATGGCAACGGTAACAAGGAAATACAGCAGCTGGAGGGATAACTATATCACATTGAAGGAGGTCGTAACTAGGTGACACTCAATTACTGGGCCCCATTTTATTACGTGGTAAATATATATCTCATAATTAAACCCGTTTCGTCAGATTAAAACATTCAAAGCGTCCCCAGTCACATGAAACAAAACGAGTAAATCTCGTCCTTCAAAATGTATTTAAACACACAATCTTTATCAAAAATTAAGAGTTATTCCACGTAAATGACGTTTTCTTTCTGTTTTATCTTAAGAAATTTCCTTCTGAGGGAAAAATCAGGAAAATGAAGACGAAATTGGGGAAATGGATTCTCTGAGAGCTCAAATCAATTCATATATGATAAACAATTACGAGAATAGCAGAAAATGAATTACAAACAATTCCTTCTGATAAATACATTAATTAGAAAATAAAGATGCTAAAATATAATTCGATTTTTTTACAAATCAGGTCTTACTTTAAAAACCTTTCACGCTCTCTACAGATCATATTTATCGTAGGGCTTGAAAAATACGCATCGACATCCCTCACAATATTATTGATTCGTTGATTTAATTACCTTTAACAGAGCTCTGGAATCTTTGAGATATTAAACTGAACATTTAAAAAAAACTGAATTTGTTTAAAGCTGTGGAAATATTTGTTTGTGGAACTAATTTGATTTCATGCCAAGCAGCGCTTGTTGTTAAGTGATATGGAATCCAAGATGGCGGCCTAGCTGTAACAAATTATCAGGGAAATAATTTTAAAGAACTGTTTTGATATATATTTCAAATAAAGAATATACGAATATATTGAAAATAACCAATATCAATCAATAATTAACATCAATATAATATAATTAGGGACTACAATATCGGACCAAAAGTTCAATACCGGTATTAGGCATTTTTTAGATCTTGATACCGGTTTTAATACCGGTAGTAGAAATTTTAGGAAAAGAAAGAAAATACAGGTATTTCTTTGTATTATTTGCCAGTTATATGCAAGTATCACAAAAAATTAATTAGTAATTTTTAAATTATAACAGTATATAAAGAATCACAAAAAAAGTAAAGGAACGTCTGATTTATTTAAATCATAAAAAAAAGTGTAAATGCCACTGTTCAGTCTGTGGTACTATTACAAATTTTTGAAATATGATCTCAAAACATAATCTTTTAATTGTACTCTCATTAAGCATGGAACGTAATTATGTGCACAAATTACCAGCTGTCGAAAACGTTCTTACGGCATCTACGCTAGTTGGTAGTATTGTTAGCAATACACGATAGACTTTTTCCAAGAATTTACCTCTAAATCTCTCGGCTTCAAATAAATCGATTTCTCGTCGGATGGTTTTGGATATACCTGATTTCTGTATTGTATTTTGGTTTGCTGAATTTTTTTTACTTTTCGTTAATTCTAATTTTTGTTCAAGAGACAATTCTTTCACTATCGACATTAGTGTCCCATCTTCGATAACTGTACCAAATCCTTCTGAAAGTGGATAAGGTTTGTGGATAAAACATTTAAGAAAATTTACTATAAACTTGGTTAAAGTTGATTTGGTTAGTCTCTTTTCTTCTTAATAATTTTTATTTTTAAAATCATGATGGTATGTAAATACAAGTATGATATGCAAATACACAATGTGAATAACAAATTTCCCAATTAAAAAAAACATCGAAATATTACGCACTTTCTTCACAACTACAACCTTGTTTTCACAAATACGAATATCAGACAACGAATCCTGCGCGTGCGCAGTGTCGCTCTAAGCAGTAGTATAAAAGTTTTGGCCCGCCTCCTTGGATAATTCACATATTTTATCACTTCTCTTGATTGTACAATGCAACTTAATATTCACAGTCTAATTAATCTCGCCCTTTAGGGGGACATAAAAACAAAAACGTATACTATTTTGTTAGGTTTTCGATCCCTGAACATATAGTGGAGACAATTTAAAAAATTTCTAGTAAATACCGAAAAACCGGTATTTAAACTTATGAATATCGGTACTACAAAATTGTAAAAATGGCTCAAAATACGCGTATTCGGTATCCCGGTATAGCAATCCCTAACACATACTAATTAAAAAAAAACATTTTTAAGAATAAAATGATAGTTATATAGACCTGGACTTTTTTCCCCTTCAATTCTACTTTTCGTGTTCTGTCGGTATCTACCAAAGGGTCTAAAACCGACCGCAGCTTTCCCACACTCAGTTTTTCTATTTGAACAAAAGTAAAACCCAGACAAATCGCCTTCCCCCGAACATCCCATGCCACTGGTTTCTGCGACCCTAAATTTGATAGAGAAAAAAAAACTCTCACTGACACTAATGAATGTCTGCAAAAATGCCTCCGTAATGGAAAACAAACATGAAAAAACCTTCACTAGAAATCGACGAAATACGAAGACAGTCATTCGGTGCTCTTTTGTTGAAGCATCCAACGGAAATAGATGGAAAATGATTTACTTTTTTTGTGTCCGAAAAGCAATTTAATTTAAATGATAAAAATTGACGCATTCATTGTTTTTCTCTCATTAATTATTCGAGTCGCAAACAGAAGACAGGGTGGAGGACATTGTAATTTTGAACCGCAGCCAAGTGACGAGGACGACACATGAGCTGGCACATCCTCTCCTAACAACTCCTCCTGGCAACAAGAAGACTTTGAGAACAATCAAGTTTAATAAACATCAATCCATCTACAGAGGGGGGGGGGGCGAAATCTTTAGTGACGAAAAGAATCGAAAAAATGACTTTATAAAAGCAATGCCGGCCACGTGCTCATGACCATGACCACTCAGCTCCCGCAACTTCTTTTTTCGTGGATGGGAAGTGGCCGCGGTAGCCAAGTGGTCAAGGTATCGGATCATGGGTGGCGTGTCATGAGTTCGAGCCCAGTACCACTGAAGACCCACCGTGTGGGGGAACGATGCATGTTAAATCTGTCGAGAGCTCAAACGTCCTCCCGTTGGTGTGGTGTAGTAGTTAGGAGAGGGAGTGTCAGCCCACCTATCGTCTTCGTCACTTGACCATGGTCCACATCAAATTATCTGTAATCGAACAACTGAGAGAAAGAGTGAATATTAACGTCGCCCTATTTACAGTGCTGGTTTATCCACTGGGTGCTTGGGGCGGGCGCCCAAGGGCACGGATAAGCTGGACTTAACTAGATTTTCTGGTAATAAATTTCAATCCGCGAAGGGGGCGAAATGAACTTTCATCAGCACTGACTATTTAGCTACTTGAGGGCTTTAGGCAACATATCTCAATTTTTGAGCCATGGTTCAGTGACGAGGACGACACCTAAGCTGGCATACCCTCTCCTAACTTCCACATCACACCAATGGGAGGACCTTTTGGCCTTGACAGGTTTAACGCGCATTGGCCACCTACACGGCGGGTTTTCAGTGATACTAGGCTCGAACTTATATCACGACTGCCATGAGTCCGCTACCCTGACCACTAGGCTACCACGGCCCACAAGTTGTGACTGAAAGTGTTATAGTTAAGGAACACAAAAGGTTTCTAATAAGAACTTTAATACGAGGCCACTTGGCGGTTATTGTAGCCTTTGGTAGCCTAGAGTCTACAATCATGAATTCGTGACATGCGTATCTTGGGTTCGAGTCCTGGAGCTACTGAAGACTCGTCGAGTAGAGGGGGCTGATGAACGTTAAATCTATCAAGCTCAAAGTCCTTCCATTGAAGTGGTGTGGTAATTTTGAGAAAGGGGTGCCAGTTCGAGTGTTGGTCTCATCACATGACCGAGGCTCGAAATTATGCCCTCGAGTAGCTTTATACAGTGTACGATAGTTAATATAACTCTCAGTCACTTGCACTTTCATACAGAGAATATAAAAGAAAAGAATTTTTATATTTATTAAAAGTTTTATTTAAGAAATGACAAGGAAATAACACAACTTAAAGAGTCAAAAAATAGACACAAATATTCTGGTGGAATAAAATAAAAAAAAACGAAGCAAACTCCTTATTATTTCAGAAATCCTGTTTTGATAGTTACAAAAGGTTTTCCATCCTGGTCTGGAAAAACCGACGAGGAATACCCACCATCTTGCTTCTAATTCGGAATGTGTTATTACTAGGAGAAAGTAAACTCACATTTTTTCTAAGTTATTTCAGCTTTCGGAATTTTCATTGTAAAAAGGTATTCTTAGTAAAGTGATTCTCAACTTTTTTTTTTTTGAGGTACACTTTTAACAATTTCAAGATTTGGCGGGACTCTAACAATAAAAGTTTGAAATAATTTTACTTGTCTGTAATACACTTTGTGAAATAGTTTATGATAAGGATTTTCTGAATAAAGAGAGGTAACTTAAAATTGCGAATTTTGCCAAAAATCGACACATTTTTTTATGATTTAATGTTATAGGCCATCTTATGAGCTTTATAAGAATACCAAGTTTATCATTTTCCGTTCACTGGAACAAAAACTACAAGTGTTTTAGTAAAAGCAGATGCCATTACTTTAGGCAAGATGTCATACTTTAAAACGCGAACGTGTTTCTTTACTCGAAATGTGTTTCTTTAAAAATACACAAACGAGGAGAGCGATTACTCAAAAAGTTTTGAAAATAATGAACTGAAATTTTTTCTGTAAGTTCTGTATAATAGTAGAATTGTTTTAACCTTTAGATTTATCAATCACTGTTTTATTACAAAATTTACAGCCTCTTATGTGAATATTACTGTTTTTTTAAGCAATTTCATATAACAACAAAGATAAAGGGCTCTAGTTTTTGTAAAAATTAAAATATTTCTTATCCTGAAGGTCATTTCAAAAATGAATAACATAGCAACACATCAAAATTGAAAATCTGTTTATAAACTTTTGGTACAGAATGGGCCACGTTTATGTTATTTTTTGTCAATTTTTACCCATTTTTGTAATAATAATTTTTTTTCCTCTTATTAATTTAAAGCATATTTTTGTTAAAATGTCTAAACAAATATAAAAACAACAACAAAAAAACCCCCCATATCTCCATTTTTTTAAAAAAAGAAAAGTTGTCACAAGTAGCGGAATACCTTAACTAAAATAATAAATATGACAAAGACAACAAAATGTTTATTGAGTACTTAATTAAAAATTAATTATAAGAACGCACTTAATGGGAAATTTAAGATTGATGATTTTTTTATGATAACTTCGTTTATATTTAAAGGTAAAAATGATAATACCATTCTCATCTCGTCATCTACATTTTAAAGTCTCGATCTTTTTTCACTTTTATATTTGTTAATGCTGAAAATCCGAATTCCCGCAAATATGATGTAGGAAATTCTAACAATATTTAATAAAATTTTTTTTGTCTATTATGAGATAATCGCCTCTAGTTTTAATCCAAAATGAATTAACTCTTCCGAATATCGATTGTTACAGAGCGCGAAATTAGTTTTTCCTCTTTACTCAAAATTAATTCATCTATAGATGTGTATCCAGTAGCGCACACAAAAGATTTTCATGGGGGGAGTCTAGAGTCTCCCAACTCCTATCATACCTCAAGAGAACACCAATTGGTTCTTCTGATTTTGTCAACAAAAAACAGTAAAAAAATAAATTAATGAATAAATAATTAGTATTAATTAATAAAATAAATTGTTAATTACAAGTACTTAAATTTTACGTTATATATATATACAGGCTTATCATCAATCGAAAAAACTCAAGGGCATCGGGGGGTGTCCGGACCCCCAGGACCCCCCCCCTTGAGTGCGCCACTGGTGTTATCACAAATAGATTATGACCCAATCAAATTTTTTTAAATCCATCTGTCCACGCAAGGATAAGTTAAATCTACTTTATTTGCATTTTATAACGGCCGAATGATTCTGTTCCGGATTTTATTTTTTTTCAAAATATAATTAATAATTAAAAAAAATTGGCGGCACACCAAAATGGTGCGGCACTGCCGAAGTGAAAGAGGGAATGCGATCGAAGTGAAGACAAAAAAATGAGGTCTCTAATGATCAACATCGGAAAAGAGAAGGGCACCACCCGAGGGGCACGATGCAATTCTGGCTTGATCGCGGAGGAGGATATTATATTATTAAGATAAGAAAAACGTCACACACGCAATCTTTTTTTAACGGCAACTCACTGCTTGCGAGATTCCCACAACACTGCATCATCACTCTCTTCATCCTGTCGGTTCGGTACAGAACACTCGTTTTTAAAAGAAAAGCAAGTGGATAATTACCTTTGACGAAACTTTAGTGCAAATGCAGTTATTTTCCGTGGGCATTTTCATCAAATTAAATTGCAAACATCTGCTCCAATGCTGCGCAGTCGTAGGTGTGGATGTCCTCCGCCAAATATAAAAATTAGCGCACCATTTTCTTACGACATAGAATAATTAATTAGCATATTTCCTATGCATCTTCTTACTTTAGAGTACTCACATTAATTGGAGTTATGCATTCATTTTTATTGCTATTTCCTATTATTATGTTCAGATATCTTAAGTAGCATTTACAGCAGGGGAGAGCAGACTTTTCCAGTGGGTGCGGGCTACTTCTAATTTTTTCAAAAAGTTGCGGTCCACCCAGTGTCAGTGGCGCACACAAAGGTGGGGGAGGTGGTCCCCGATACACAGGTACGGACCCTCCCTGTTTTCCCCGAATGATTATAGTCCCATGAAAAAGAATGTAAAGTGTAATGAAGTATTTGAAATTAGTATTTTTTTATTTATTAATGTTAATTATTTATTCAGTAATTTATTTTTTGCTGTTTTTTGTTCCCGACAATCGACAAAAAAAAATGTTTGGCTGCGTATTGTGGTATGATACGAGAATGGTAGATCTTCAACCCTCGACCCCCTTCCCTGTAAAAATTCTTGTGTACGCTACTGCCCAATGTGTGGTGAGGTAAGGAAAGTGTTATTGTTATAACTTATTAATAAGTACGGAATATGTACTTATCTTCAGAACTAAAATAAAAGAAACACTTTTAAAACCGCGTTTAAAGTAAAACGTAAGATACAAACTTCATAATAATAGCCACAAATATAATTATATCAAATGATTCAATTATTATGAAACAATTCAAAATATATTAATAAAAACATTTTTATCTAGAGTTAGTTTTTGTTGTTATAGTCAGCAGAAGACTTAGTCTGCGTACTGTCAACCAATCTTGAATTTTCCGTATACAATTACTAACTGGTACAATTTTGAGGCGGTTACTCCAAAATGTCTTGGCGGTCCACTGGTTAATCGCGATCGACGTAATGCACAACCCAGATTTACAGATCCTCTGTAATATATTTAAATGTAGGGGTCTTCAACTTTTTCCTCTCCAGGGGCCAAATTAATAAATTTAAAATGATCCGCGGCCACACTAAAAAACGCAGTCATCTGCAAACCATACGGCTGTCAAAAAATATTGTTAGCAGGAAATTTATATAAAAAAGGGGAGGGGGGGGGCTTATTTTACAAAACTATGCCTGATTCTTAGGAAAGAGAAGGTGTTTACAGATTTATACAAAAACTTAACGGTTTCAAAGACGTTAAGTGGAAGTCGAATTAAAATACTTTGCAAACCTGTTAAAGATAAGAGTCCGCCTTTTTTTCCGAAAATTTCTGAGATTTTATGCCTAGTCAGTTCATTAGTTCAGTTCACTGTATAATTGGAGGCTTGGCTAACGCCTTATGCTCCGACAAAATTTGATGATTATAATAAATTTAGATTCTATTGGTTGATATTTTAGAAACTACTAGTTGATGTTTTAGAAACTATTGGTTGATATTTTAAAATCTATTGGTTAATATTTTAAAATCTATTGGTTGATATTAAGAATTCTTCAACTTTTTAGACATGCTCTATTGTTTTACAATTCGCTATTGTTGGATAGGACCATTCTCTGTGGTTGGAGATAAAATTTTTCAAAATTTCTCATTGCGCTTTGTATTTGCTGCAGGTTAAAATGAAATGCTCACTTGTTTCTGGCACTTGACATTCCGAACACAATGGCGAATCTGTTTGTTTAAAAAGATATGCCTAGTTAGATTTTTTTATATTTAAAATTATGTGAAATTTTTGTAAAATTCGTCATTTTTAGGGTGAGTGAGTGAGTGAACGTGCATCGCTCCCCTAAACGGCGGGTCTTTAGTGGTACTGGGATCGAACCCATGACATACCAGCCACGATTCGATACCTTGACCACTAGGCTACTACGGCCACTCGTCATTTTCAGGAAATTTTATCTCTAATGGATTTCAAACACATCCCAGTAATGTTTACAATAACATGAATAGCAGGGGGAAAAATGTCTTTTTTTTTAAGACACAAAATCAGAAAAGGCAATTTTTTTTAATGGACTCAAATTCAAATGAGGGGCTACTAAAATGCCTTATGGACTCCATGGGCTGACCCCTATTTTAATGGAATCCTCTAACCGTTATTTTTATTAAAATAAAAACGATACAAAAGTATATGGAGGTAATTTCTTTATAAAAAATTTGTATGTGTACGTAAGAAATACGAGACCTACAAAATATTTAAATAGAATTTTACATTCGTTGAAAATTCAGTTTTTTTAAAAAAAAATTATTAATATATTTGTTAAAATTTAAAAAAGTTCTATACTCGAAGCAAAGTTCTGCTTAACTTGTTATTTTAAACGAACAGTCGGATGACGGAGTCGTCCCCTCAGTAGGTACCCCACTCTCCGTTTCTCTAAAGGACTCATAATAAACTGAAAGTGAATCACTCCGTATTCTAAGATCACTTTTTTGCAACATCCTGTTATGTATGACTCGGCAATAATTTACGGAACTCTAATGATTGCGCACTCACGTTCGCTTTTTTTTTTTTTTTAAGCTTTAAAAAAAGCATAAGCATTTAAAGCATTTTTGTTTACCACTGAACATCATTTTGGCGGTGGTAGTCTAGACTTATGTCTGACACGAAATAGTAGACGGTATGGTAGAGTCGCGAGTCCTGATACGCGTTAAACTGTCATGGATCAGATGTCCGCGTGGTGTGGAAATTAGGAGAATTGATCCCCACTATTAATTAAAATTAGCTGCAAGTCTTGAGAAGGATTGATTGCTTGTTAATGTTGCAGCCTAAAGCTTCATGAGGTCTATTGGTGACGAACTCACCGACCAAATGACGAGAACGACATCTGAGCAGGCACCTCCTTTTCCAAACTTCCATAACACGCCAATGTGAAGAATTTGTCTCGACAAATTGAATTTGTATAGGCCCCTATACACGGCAAAATTTTCGCGTAAATGATGTAATACGCAGCCATTCAAACATTTTTTCATTTAATTCATATTTAATAACAATAAATTAAATGATTGATTAGTTAATTTTAATTCAAATTAAAACTGGTGATTCCCTTATATAAAGTGGCGCAGCTTAGTTGAAATTGGCCCTTGAGCCGTATAAACTCAAATAATCATCATTAACCAATATATATACATAACAAGTAATATAAAAAATAAATTAAGTCAATTTCTACTTAGGTCAACAAAGAAAAATTTTATTTTAGTACTCTTTATTAAATAATTAAACTTACTATAAATATATACATACATATGACAGGATCACAATATTAAGTGGCAAAATAGAAAAAAAGCGATTTTCCTTGCAATTTTCCATTTTCCTATCTATATCGGGTGTTGAACTATTATTTTTGTTGGTTACTATTCATTCATTTATTGAATTTAATTATTCCAATAAAATTGTACAGCAAAAAGAAATCGCATTCTCACAAATTAGGCCATCCCAGTTGGGATTCGAACCCACGACCTTTGGATTAGAAGTCCAACGCGCTATCCATTGCGCTACAGGGACACAACGAGCAATTTTCTTTGTTATATAAGGTGTTGGACTATTATTTTTGTTTGTAAATATTTATTCATTAATTAAATTTAAATAAAGAGTTAATATTTGAAAAAAACTGTATTAACATCAAGTGTCATCCACTACAAGTTCTAAAAAAATGTATTTGAACTTGAATGGATGAATAGAAAGTATTTTATAAACGATTGAAAATTTGAACAAGATTATATGTATATGATTGAACTTATTGTAGAAATTGAAAAAGCAGAAACCATATCTCACAATTGGTAATGCATGAAAAGATAGTCCCATTTTCCCCTTATGAATAAAAAAAAATTATTTATTAACATTCAGAGAGGTTACATGTCTTTCCAATTAAAAGAAATTTCTTGTCATAAAAATATGGATTTTACAATTCTCGATAAAAAAAACTCTCGGAAATAAAGAAGCTCGATTATGTGGGTATCCACCTACACATAAATCCCTTTAGAAATTCCCTCAACGACTGCACATTTGCGAAAAGCAGAAATAAAAAGTTGATAACTACTGAAACATTTTAGAAAAAAAGGAATGGTGGCATCTCGTGTTTATCTTTCCATCGGGGGGAGCACGTGTTAAGCAGTTTCTCGGGAGTGCTTATGGCACGGACACGCTTTTAAAAGCCACTTGGCGCAAATGAGAGGACGTGAGAGAGGCAATCCCCCTGAAGTGGCATCCGTCTGAAGCAACTGCTATCTTTAGCGTCCTTCCCCCGCGGAAGATGACGCGAATTGGTTTTCGTTCTTCATAATTCAAGCAAAAGATTTAACTGAAGTGACGCGTCTTTCCAGGAGATCAAAAATGCATGAATATATCATGAATCGTGACTTGAAATTATGGACGAACCATCTCTTCATTTGAGGGTTGCGAATGAAGAAACATTTTTTGTACCATTGGGCAAGTGTGTGAAATAAGAAGGTAAATTATTTGAAGAACTTCTGCTTAGTAGTAAAAAAGAAAGAATTGGGAGAAAGAATACCTCTTACACGGAAGTGAAACGTTTAAGTAAATATTTATTTCAAATCAAACATTTATTCGTCAGTTTGTTGTTTTTGTTGCTAATGCCACCTAATCGGCAGTGCCAGACTAAGGCCTAAGAAATTCTTCATAGCAATGGGCCAGATTGTACGCTAGTCGTTAGCCATAACTTTGAGCACAATGCAGGTGGCAGTGCAATTTGGCTCGTTTCCACCCAAATTTTGAGGGAGAACACCCTAAGGGGTCAGGGACCTCCCGCCTTTCTTCCCCTTCCACCAACCTTACGAGAGGACTTGCAGCTCGACGGCTATTTAGAGTACTCCTATGCCGCGAAGGCACTATACGGTTACAAACATCCATTCCTTCGAGATTCGAACCAGCTCCAGTCAGCGTCACTAACCACTCTACCGGATGGGTTTGCTGTTTTGATTACACTAGCCGAGCAGTCAAAATCATGAACTTTGGATTATATTTTCTATTTTAGAAGATTTTTTTCCCGAGCAAATGGCAAAGAACTTAGGAAGAAAATAAACTTCTATTTGGTTTAAAATGAAGATGGAACTTCATAAGGCTGTTGATCAAAAACAGAGGGCGAAAATGAAAATCTGTAAAGATTTTGATCTTGCTAACTTTACTTTATCAACAATAATTTTTTTTAAAAAAGAGAGCAAACTACGTAAATATTTGAAAGGTTTTTATTTATTACAGGCATGTATACATATCTATGCAAATAAAATGCACTCTAATAAACTTAATTTTTGTTGAATATACGGTTTTTTTTCTTCTTTTTGCAATATCCTTTAACACGAAAAAAAATATTTCAGTCCCCCTCAGTTTCGTATTGAAAGATTTTTACTATATATACATAACTTAAGCATTAATGGAGATTTGATACTAGATTTGAACACCAGATTAGACACTATAAAAAACTCTTTAAAACATTTTTTTGAAAATTTAAGCAATTATTCTTAAAGTTTAATTGTTTCTAAAACAAAATTGATCATTTCCTTCATGTTTTAACAATATATATTCCTCTAAATAGCAATGGTCCTCAAGAGGTGTGAAAGTTTGAAGAGTAAAGCTAGATCTTAAAATGTCGTTCTCGTCACTTGATCGCGCACAAAATTCAGCCCCCAATAGCAGAAACAGTAAAAATAAAATGATGAGCAGAGAAGTTTAAACTTTTTTCCCCATCCAACTGTACATAAAACATATGGACGCGACCAATTTGCCAAAACATACAAATGTAGCACCCTAACACTGACTTGCCTCTGTTTCGCAGTACACAAACATTTATACGCTAATGAGATGTCAACCGTCTGTGAAACGTATTGCTCTTGACGTGGTGGTAATGGGAGCCACCAGATGACGGTCTTTGACTCCAGTGGTCTCCCCCCCCCTCCTCGTATTTTATTCATACTTCGATAGAGAGGGTGGAGAAGGGGACAAATCTCCTTATTCTTGTAATGATCGTGACCGTGACTTGCGGCACGAGACGAGGAAAATATGTCGGACGATTCCTTTTTACCTCGGCCAATGGTTTTCGGTGGAAATGAACAAGTTGAAGATGTCGCTAATGGGGGAGGATAGATTGTCTACCTTTTTTTTTTATTATTATTGATTCAGGCAAAAAAAATATTGGTGATTCAATTAAAACTCTTAAGCAAATCAAAATCACTGACTTGTGATATTTGTTTATCGTGTATGAGTTAGGAGGAAAAACGGTTGTATTAGTATTTTTTGAAAGAAAAAAATAAATAAAGTTATTCACACAGAAGTATCGTCGCAAGTACAGTTAAGTTTTTGTTTCTATTTCAACGGCTGGCGATCATTTCAACAGGGTGCGATTTTTTTTATTTGCATTTATTAAGTTTTAAAATTAAGAATATGAATTTTTGTTCGAAGAAATTTTTATATTTTGGATCCGACTGGTTGCGACATCTTTTTTTTTTAAAAAAATGGAAATATAGTGATTTTTGTTATTTTTAGATTTGTTTAGTACATTTTAAGAAAAATATCCTAAAATTGAAAAGAGAAAAAGAAATTATTATTAAATAATTGGAATAGTGGAAAAAATAGGTAAAAATTGACAAAAAATAGCGTAAACGTGGCCCATTCTGTACCAAAGATTTATAAACAAATTTTCAATTTTTTTCATTCTAATGTGTTGCTATGTTATTCATTTTTGAAATTACCTTCAGGATAAGAGATATTTTCTTTTTTACAAAAATTAGATCACTTTATCTCAGTTATTATATGAAATTGCTTAAAAAAATCAGATTATATTAACATAAGAGACAGTAAATTTTGTAATAAAATAGCTATTGATAAATCTGAAGGTTAAACCAATTCTACTATTGTACAGAACTTACAAAAAAATTTCAGTTCATTATTTTCAAAACTTTCTGAGCAATCGCTGGCCCCGTTGAGTATTTTCAAAAATCACATTTCGTGTAAAACGCGTTTTAAAGTATGGCATCTTGCTTAAAGTAATGGCATCTGCTTTTACTAAAACACTTGTAGTTTTTGTTCTAGTGAACGGAAAATGTTAAACTTGGTATTTTTATAAACCTAATAAGATAGCATATAAAATAAAATCATAAAAAAATTGTCACTTTTTGGCAAAATCCACAATTTTAGGATAGTTTGATACCTTAAAAGCACACACATGCCTCAAATTTATTTTTTAATTAAAACACCCAATTTTGGGGTCAAATAAGCATATTACAATCCTGTCTTAAATAAAGCTTTATTTTTATTGATTTATTTAGAGAAATTCTAAAATGGTATAATTATCTTAAAATCTGGGCTAAACTTGCTGTTTTGCACTTCAGTGTGAAAAAGATGAAATAAGGCAGAAAATTAAAAACGTCGTTCCCATGCATAACAAAAAGAAGAGTCGAAACATTCATTGGTCATTTAAATACACAAAATATCGATTAAATAATTAGTTATTGACTTAATTTCTTATATGCTATTATTATCATTGCGGCACAGTTCTACAACGTGCATGAGACTTTGAAATAAAATGACTATACAGATAAGATATCTCTGAACAGAAATATGTCTTTTCACTCACAATATTTTTCAGAAAAGAAATTCTAAATCCCCCTTCCTTATTTTTAGAAATTCAAGGATATTGAAAAGTTTTAATGTAGAAATTGCCATCTCGTTGTGAAAAGAAAAAAAAAAACCATTTCGTTAAGCAAAGGGAAAAAAAGGGGGGGAAAGCTCACTTGTGATTTCTTTCGTTATTTTTTCTAAAATAAAGAAATTTAATGCTACGAAGATAATTTTCCAGTTCCACTCTTTTTTTTTTTATATGAAACAAACGATATATATGCGAAACACAGTTTTACATTTAAACTAATATTAATAAATTTTTAGGTCACGATAAAATTTGTTTCACTTTATTTTGCTGCCCTAATTAGATTTAAATTTGCATAATTAAGAACTAAAGTCAAACAAAATTACCAGCCATATTTGATGAATTCGCGGTGATTCACGGATTTAAAAACGTTATTAATACCTAACATACATGAATTTACCTCAGGCTACCCAAGATTCATCTAAAAATGTTGTATTGAATATTTTTCTAAAATTTAATTCAGTACTTAAAATATGTTCTCTGGGGTAATGTATTTTGAAAAGAACTCTTGCCTTACCCTTCCGACGAGCGAGTTCATTTATCTGCGGGGGAGGAGGATACAAAGAAATGAATGGTTATAAAACCAATGGGTATAATTAAAGAAATAGTTATTCACTTAATACATAAAAGGGAATCTTAATTTATAGTCATAATGATTTCAATAAAAAAAGAGGGAAACCACGTTTTACAGAGAAATGTGTCAATCTATTAAACCGATATTTTCATTTTGTTCTAAACGAAAATAGAATCGTCGGAGACTGGAACGGAGCCAAAGCTTTTCCGGTGGTGGTCAAGTGCGAGTTAGTGAATAGTAATGTCTCACTGTCCAGCTACTCGAGAGCTTTTGGCGACGGACCTTTTGAGTCATGATCAAGCGGCGAGGACACACCTGAGATGGCACGCCCTCTCCTAACTTCCACACTACACCAAAGGGAGGACATTTGAGCCTCGACATCTTTAACGTGCATCGCCCCCCCCCCAACATGGCGGGTCTTCAGCTGTTCTCATGACTCAAGCTCGAACTCATGACACGTCGACCACGAGTCCGTTGACTTGACCACTAGGCTACCGCGGCGTACCGGTGATGGTCAATCTACGTCTATGAAATCAAAAGTTTGGTAATACGAAGTTGTTGATTGTTACGAAAGTGTGCAAATTTTTATCATTATTATTATTATTTTATGTCCTTTTTGTACAATTCTTGAACGCATTAGTGCAGTGCTTCCCAACATTTTTATCGCTGCGAACCGGTCAAATCTTGGACATTTTACCGTAGCCCGCGCTGAGGGGGAGTGGTAGTTGATTGTTTGTTGATCGTCGATATGTTTTTTAATTGTATTTAAATATGCCTTCAAAATAAAATACAATTACACCAAAAACTGAATATAAAGTGATTCAACATAAAATATAATAAGTTATTCTTACGGAAAGTTAAAGCACATACCCGAGTGAGTGAATATTAACGTCGCACTCGTTAGCTACACGAGGGCTTTTGGCGCGCGCGCGACGGACCTCGTCCTTTTGAGCCATGATCAAGCGACGAGGACGACACCTGAGATGGCACGCCCTCTGCTCACTATCACGCCACACCAACGGGAGGACGTTTGAGCTCTCGACAGATTTAGCGTGCATCGCTCCCTTACACGTTGGGTCTTTAGTGGTACTGGGCTCGAACTCATGACATGTCTGCCATGATCCGATACCTTGACCACTTGGTTACTTCGGCCACAGCCCGAGAGAGATACACCACAGAAAATAAAATGGTAATAATTTAATGTTCCTTGGGTGAACCGGTATCATTTGATCCACGGATCAGTACCGGTCCACAGCCCGGGGGTTGGGGGACGACTGCATTAAGGAATGCATTTGCTCTACGATTCTCATCAAAAATTTCATACGCGAGAAATTTAACAGAATAGAAGATGCAATTGCAATTCCAAGTTTTATAATTGAAGGAAAAATATAAAAATAACACCAATTTGTATCGAAAGAATATATCTCTATTCACATTTTGCACAGTAACCAAAAAAAAAAAAAAGATTCAGAAAGTAGGATTTTATTCGAACAATGGTCAATTACCTTAATATGAAGTTCACTGTTACTCTTTTTGTAGCGTGTCTTTCTTTTTCTCAACCCCCCCCCCCCTTCAAGACACCAATTCAAAAAAATGGAAAGTACTTGTCTCCCATTAAATAGCACCTGTGGCTATGCCCGAAATTCAAAACACATGTTTAATTGTTGTATAAAAATACAAGCAAGCTAGCACGAGGGTTTTCTCTTTCACCGTCTTGTATGTGTCTAACGAGAGTAAAATGAATGTACTCGCTAGCTACATTCACCGTCGTCCATAACATCTTTTATTGTAATAACGAGGCATTGTTATGTAAAAGAAACAATAGGATTTCATAAAACCTAATTGCTATTAACTTTAAATAGACACTGGAGCGGTCGACCCCAGTTTATTGCTTCGCTTTCGCGGTAAGGAAAGAGTAATAAGAACAGGAAATCAAACGAATCAATCTTCGCGAAGCCTCAAATAGAATTGATTCCCATACAGCGATGTATATCACTATTGTGTTTCTTCGAAACAAGGTCGAGATCCAGTCTGATTAGAACAAAAATCCGTCTAGCTCACAGCTACGACAGTTTAATCCTGTTTCTTTTCAATCCAACTTTTGAACTTGAATATTCTTTCCTTTCTTATTTTTTTTAAAAAAGGGCAATGTGTCAAGATTTGGAAGTGAGAGATGGAATTTAAACTTTCTTAGACTCTACTAAACCAAACCGTTGAGATATTTCTTGTGGAAAGTAGAATTTTTGGCGCGAGTCACGATTGTCGGTCAGAAATAGAAGAAAATTCCAAGGAGAATAAAGAAGGAACAAGAAAAGTAATTCCATCTCGGATCTGAATCGGAAAAAGCAATCCAGACAGAAATTTGTCCCTTACATGAGTTCTCCCACGAATTTCATCGCGTAGACTGCTTGGAATGTTTCAATGAAGGGTTAAAGAAAAGCATACGCGTCTTTTTTCATATCACGTTCAAGGCCAAATGTAGATTTTTTTTTTTTAGATTGCTACGATGGCCAATAATTTAATAACGGATGTTGATAATAGTAATAACGGATGACCAATAATAATTACAGTAGAATGTCGTTTATCCGAATCAATTGGGACCAGACACCGTTCGGATAACCGAAAATCGAATGCGATCCATGCAGTATATGAAACCAGACACTATATGAATATTGAAAATCTTCACATGCGGGAAACGTACTTGAAGAAAAAGCAAAATAGGTGCAAAATGTCGCAATTTTACCTTTAATGTGGAAAATAATCACTTATTTTTCACTGTATAATTGTACACCTTCGTTTTTTCGCTGCAAGGTATCTGATTCTCTTGAGCAGCAGTAGTTGAGTAGGACAGCACTCTGATTGTTGTTCACACCACTCCATAACTGCCTCTAATGCAGAAAAGCGTTAGCATTTGATGGACCCTTGCTACTTTCGATGTTGTTGTTGTACTTGTCTTCATCCGTTTCATCGTCGACAGGGTCGGATTCTTCTTGCTTGGAAGTCATTATCTCCTCATCATTTAGCATTTGAAATCCAGTCTTCTACATCAGCAAAAGAACACGTATGCACCTCCTCACTTGGAAGCAAACTGACCTAATATTCCACGCAGATGTTTACCAAATCAACAACTGAAGTTCCCCAAATATCTCACAATTTAGATTTTCCCGTCACTTTTGGCCTCTCGCGAAACTGTTGAGCATTGCACTGTTCGAAAAAGTATCCGGACTTTAGTCCGGATATTTGATGCTCCAGATAATAAACGTTCGGATAAACGACGTTATACTGTAATTAAAAAACTTAAAATAACTTACAAATTTTGTATTATATAAAAGATGGATCTAACGTAAATCAAAAAAAGATTTTTTAATAAAATGTAGCAAATTCATAAATTGCTATTTGTCGCGATATATTGAGTTAATTTAAATATAAATTTTAAAAAGGAGGGGGGGGGGAAGAAAATCAAAATAATTTCGAAACACACAGTTATGTTCTCAAGTGAGTGAGTGAATATTAACGTCGCACTGCTCAGCTACACGAGAGCTTTTGGTGACAGACCTCGTCATTTGAACCATGGTCAAGTGACGTGGACGACACCTGAGCTGGCACCTATCTCTCCTAACTACCACACCACACCAACGGGAGGATGTTTGAGCTCTCGACAGATTTAACGTGCATCGTTTCCCTACTCAGCGAGTCTTTAGTGGTATTGAACTCGAACTCATGACATGCCAGCCACGATCCGATACCTTGACCACTCGTTTACTGCTGCTACAGGGACTTCAGTAACACCAGACTCGAACTTACGATTTTATGGCACGAGTTCATGACAATAACTCCTCGGCTACCGTGCATTATTAAAAACAACAATAGAACCCCATAGAAATAAAATAAGCTTTTCGGCATCTTTTTTAACATGACATAATGCAGGTTGTTATCAAAATAATGGAAACACCTGTGAATAAAAGTGACATATTTGTATGCTCTTCGTTTGTATTGTCTAAACAGTGAAGAACTGCTGTAAAAGTGCGGGCTCAATCAGCATCTGGATTCTCCAGTGTCAATGATTGCAATTAAAAAGCATCTTCATAAACAGAACATTTACGGTAGAGCAGCAATTCCCAATCCATTTGACTCAAATATGTTGATACCAAACATCGTCTACAATGGTGACAAACTCGCAAAACCTAGTCGATTGATAAGAAGAAAATAATATGGTCTGACGAATCGTCTTTCACACTTTTCCCTACAGCATGACTTGCGATCATTTGGAGGGACACTTACACAAGCGTAGGGTTGTAATTGTCTCCTTCCAACTTTCAAGCATGCAGGTGAATGTGTCATGATATGGGTAGCCGTGTCGTGGCTTTCTTCTGGACCAATCGTAACCCTGAAAGGAAGAATCACTGGGGAGAAGAATAGAGAAATTGTTTGGCTGTCCAGGTCCCTCCTATGATATGAACTTTGTTTCCCGGTGGAGAGGGAATTTTCCAAGATGATAATGCACCTATCAATGCAACAGAACTTGTCCAATAATGGTTTGATAAACACTAGGATAAACATCAACCTTGTCCAGCACAGTTACCCGACCTCAATGTAATTGAACCGTTATGGTGCATTTTAAAACGTTTCATTCGGAATCGATATCCTCTACACAAGGCCACCGGCATCTCCTACCAGAAATTTCATAATATATCCATGGAGAATGGTACAATATTCCTCTAAACACCATTCAGCACTTGCATAAGTCGATTTCAAGGTGAATCCAAGTTGTATTACTTGCCAAAGACGGTCCGACACCATACTAATAAAGGATTCTTTATAAATCTAAAGTCTTTCTATTATTTTCATAACCACCTGTAATGTGCCAACTTTTAAATAGATATGGTCTTCTCTCATTAGTAATGATCTTCTGGACGTTCTTCAGTGCCACGATTCTCGAGAGCTGTCGTTTCGGGGATGATCGGGTTCCTGTGCATAAAAGACCATTCACGCAATCTGAATTTTATGATAGAATTTTTGAAATTACCAGATGTCATCTGCTGCTATTAAATGTCAGTCTGATTTCTTCAAGAATAATCGTTAAAATTTTAAAAATATACAAGGGGTGATCAAATGAAAAGGTACGAAATGACACGGTGGGTACAAATATAGACTTTATTCAAAATATACACCATAGGCCTGAGCACAACGATCCCACTGATGAACAAGCCGCAGGATTCCTTGTTCCCAGAATTCCTGTGGCTGTGACGAGACCCAGTCCTTCACAGTGTCCTTGAGTACGTCGTCCGAGTTGAAGCGCTTTCCTTTCAGGTGTTTCTTCAGTGGACCAAACACATGGAAATCGCAGGGTGACATGTCCGGACTGTAGGACGGATGGTCCAACGTCTCCCATTGGAACTTGTCCAGTTCCATTTGTGTGACTCTGGAGACGTGTGGACGCGCGTTATCATGGAGCAGAACCACACCCTCCGTGAGCAGCCCCAGTCTTTTGTTCTTGATGGACCTGCGTAGGCGTCGGAGTGTCTCACAGTACACATCGGAGTTAATGCTTTTTCTGTGCTCGAGTAATTCTGTGCTCGCATCATTTGGACGCCGCTTTTTATAAGAGCCTTTGCTCTCTCCTGCGCATGCGGGCACCCGCGCATGATCCGATCCCAGTCAGAGTCTCCAATGGCATCCCGAGATGTCTCGCTACATTCTCCCTTGGCGGAATATGCAAATATTTAACTGTTTCATTTTTATGTCGTTTCGTACCTTTTCATTTGATCACCCCTTGTATATCATCTTCAGGCAAAACATGGGGGGGGGGTAATTTAAATACCTCTAAGCCAGTCTTTATTTTTAAAAACTACGGGTTCTTTTTTGCTCTTTTTAAGGTATGTTTTAATCTGAAAAAAATTATGTCTGCCAGTTAAAAAGAAATTACTTCTCTTTCTCACTCTCTTTGAAACTAAAATCAAATTCAGTTACAGTTAAAGTTATTTACATAATTTATATAAGACAAAAATTCTCCATTCTTATTATATTTTTGAGAGATTACGATCTTTTTGTCTCAGTTCGTTTAAAAGCTCTTCCCCCCCCCCTCCAAAACTGACCAACCAGAAATTTAAGCTGAACAACTTCAACAATATAAGCTGAAGTATGAAGAATTATCTTTCCAGATAGAACAATATGGAAGAAAGCTAAATTTTACAAATCTTCTAAAATTATCTACGAAGCTGCAATCGAATCAGTATTTGTATCTTTAGCTGAACTAAAATAGAATATTGTAAACTAAAACGAGACAGAAAACAGGAAACTCTTCTCACTAACAAGACCATGGAACAAACTTCCAAAATTGCAGCGTTCCAAAAAGAAGACTAGAAAAAGGATAAAAATTCTGCCCATCTTGAAAACACATCTCTGTACACATTATCTGTGTTTAAATGGATAATTTCGAAGGAGTTTCACCACCAAACGAAAGGGATAGGAAGAAACAACACCATTATTAATTTGTCCAGCGGCAACAAGTCAACCGGAACGATGTTTTGTATCCGTCCACATGGGAACAATGGCGGCTCAGCACACGGCCGAGCACGCGTTTCACTCGGTCACGTTCCTCTCTTCTTCAAACGCAATTGGCAGATGAGAACTGCTCACCGACAATTGCACACAAAAGCAAGAAAAGAATTTTAGAATTTGGAATTCATCTCGTTATTTTGCAATTGCGAACATTTTTCCCGTAATGACTGAAGAGGATGTGCTGTGCCCTTGACGTTTCACTGTTCGCCCATATTGGAAGAAGCCTTCTGTACTTGGATGTTGGTGATTAGGTATTGCAGATTCTGATGGATCCTTTCATTGGCAGATTATAAATATTCATGTAAGATTAATATTATTCATGTTCCCCGGATAAAAAAGATGAAAATTTACCTTTCATTTTCGTACCATTTGGTCAATTATGGTTTTTCTTTTTCGGATATTAATTTTTCCTCCATCTATTAATTTTTAGTCTTCGAAACATATAACTTGAATATATATGCATAAATAATTGCATTTATGTTATAATAATGGATTCTATGGAGAATTAGTTCAGTGAATATAAAACAAGATGACAATATTGTCATATAAAACTATGTTGTGAATTATGAACCAGGGGGTCTGAGTGGGTGGAGCGTAGTTGACACCCCTCTCAGACTCCACGTGGTCTATCTCGACAGAAACCATATGTAAAGGATTCTGTCTCAGTCGCATCTTGAACTTGGCTTCGGCATAACTAGATGTGCTGTTGTTTACTCGTAATTCTTGGCTTCGGCGTACCTGGTGCCGTTCTTTACTCTAGGATTTTTATCTCGAATATTAGAATTCTCTTTAGCTTCAGTCTAATTAATGTAATGGTTTAATTTGTTAAAGATCGTTAAGTTTATTGTTGAAAGTTATTGTTACCAATAAATCCAGGAAAAGACGATTCTAGAGGACTCCAGAATATTATTATTATTATTTTATAGCACACACACGCGCAACACTATTTATTATAATTTATTCTTATGTCTGTACTCATAAGATATTAGTTGCAAAATATATAACCCTATTTGTATAATAATTATACTCAAAGAATGAAACATTAGGTTTATGGTAGCTGAAATATGTCATAAGTACTTTAGTTTAAAGTTATTTAAGTATCTAAGAAAAATTCAGTCAAGCGTTGTTCCGTATTTTGACGTGCTCTCATTTGGATCATTTGACATAATTAAATTGAATTTTGATTTCAAAAATCAACTAAAAGTTTTGTCTTTCGTAAAATCCACATCAAAATCTTCCCTCAAAAGGATTGTTAATTTGTGTAGATTCCGATTCAGAAGAGCCTCTCCGGCTTTAGTGTAAGCAACTGAATTCTTGTGAATGAATTCGATAATTTTCTTTTTTCTTTGATTTGGTGAAATGTAAATCGTCACCCTTACAGTTGCTTATCCATTTTCTGCTCTACATCTCACTGTGCAAGTTTCTCCTAAACATGACTGATTAAACCCTAATGATTCTGTAGTACTTGATGCTACATCCATATCTGAAGTAAAAGGAGTTGTCGTCTCTCCCTTATTTTTAATAATAATGATATAGCTCTGCTGGGGTTGGAGTCAGCAGCTCTGATTATGTCTGAGACTTAGCAACACAACGAAAATTTGGAACATTGATGTTTTCTTAATTATTCATCCAAGTTTCTGTAAAAAGTAATATCGTTACATGTTGCATAAAATTTTCATCCAGATACTAGATTACTAGTTAATTTATTAAGATGGAGAACGTGTTGTCGTACGTATGTCCAGAAACGATAAACCCTTTTTATCTTTATCTCGATTTATTTCACAATATTCAAAGCAGCTGTGATAACAAACTCTTGGAATACTCGTATAATAATACTCAGAGTTCCTCTCCGATCTTTTATAGAAAAATAATCTTTACTTTAAATTGTTTTCTCTCGCATTCTTCTTCCCTCTTTACTCACTGGAGTTGAGTGGAAGTGTGCTGCCTGACAATAATATTTACGGGAACATGGTACGATTTAAGCAAAAAATTTTAATTTAAGGATTTTCAAAATCTTTTTTTGGTTGCCTCCTATGTGTGGATACTACGAAAAACAGATTTTGTGCTCAAAGTTTCATTAAAAGCTACCCATTTAATTTTTTAAGGAAAAACTTAAGATTTTTTAAGGGATTTTAAAATGCTACTCCTCCTACAAAAGTTTATATACACGCGTAAAATTTGATTTACAAGTACGTCAAACTATGCATAACAAAAGTTGGAATGGGTTTTGCGATAACATGGTTGGTATTCGCGCGTACAATACTTCTTTTTATGTGTGTGAATGCTTATTGAAATTCCTTAAAGAATGTACAAATTCTGAGTTCAATAATTCTTTTAAAAAATAAGTATTGCTTTGATTCAAAAATGCATATCAACTTTTGTTACATGTACTATTAGAAATAGGTAAAAAAAAATACAAAGCATTAGGCACAATAGAAAAAAAGCCTTAGCATTTCAAATGTAGACAAACTAGTTATTTTATCTTTCTCCGAGATAAGCAAGGTTTAGGTTTTGATTTGCCATAGGGATGTGAATAAAAACGAACGCAAAAGCTATCATAATTCTGTGCTTTTCCAGTTTAGAGCTTTCAAATTTTGTGAGGTTATAGAAAAGTATATAAAGAATAATTTAAGCTAAAAAAATTAAATTCGGTTTTTTGACCGAATTGAATCGTATTGTGTCTCCTTAAATGAAGAAAAAGAACGAGAAAAATTGTGCATGAAATTTTTACTTCAAACAACGTGCCTAAAAAGTTTTCAATTCAAAACTAAGCGGGCATCACCGACCGGAGACGAATAAATCCGATTCATTTGCATTCGCTCTGCAGCAAAAACGTACCTAGAAAATTTGTTTAAGTAGTAAATATTTTTAAATGCAATTCTAATGAAAGTCTTTTTATTGTGAACTCCTATAAATTAGATATGTGGTAACATAATGTGACTCTCTGCGATGTCGTTCACATCACTGTCTTCGCCAAACTCAGTTCGGAACACATCGACACGCAGAAAATCCTTCGAAATTGATATAAATGTGGAGAATTTAATAATCAGAGACTTTTCGTTTTAAAATTTAGAAACATTTCACAAACACACGATTTTTTCCCCACGAACGCGTGAAGCGAAAAACCAATTCAAGAGAAGAAACGTGGAACATATTTTATGCTCCAGAAAAAATGATTCAGCCAGAAAGGTCAACACTCTATCTCTTGGATAGAAAAATTAGTATAAATATTGTAGCACTATTTCTATCAATGGTCCGAATCTGGATCCCATACTTGAAGATAGCCTTAACCCGGCATCACTCGCGTGAAAAAAACGACCTAAAGTCTTCGCGCAGGGTATGTCATACCCAAGGGTGTTTACATTGTGTTTTCACTGTAAAATTTGTATACAAAGCATAAAAAGAAAGAAAAGTATGAAATACAACATGTTTATTACATTTTTCACTTGTAAATTTAGTTTTTCTGTTCTTTTTATAAGGACATTCCAGTGCATTGTTTATACTCTCCTTTAATCTTATCGTGAGTGCGTGCGATGTTTTTACTGGATATTATTTATTTTTTAATCTGTATCTTTTTCAAACAAAACGTATAGGAGTAGACTTCTATATTCTTTAAATTAAAAAAAAAATTGAAATTTCTTTTTTTATTTTCTTTTTTGTTCCAGGAATATATTTTTTTCCTTCAAAAGTTCACCTGAAAGTGGATAAGATGTGTACCAGTTGTCTCCTTTAAAATTACGTTCTTCTCCAATGTTTTTGTGTCTCTACATATAAAACATTTATTTTCAACAGTATTCTAAACCTGGATCGATTTCAGTGGAGGTATCTCATACTTGCTGTTATACTCTTCATTATTCGATTCTTCCTCATCCCCGCAAAATGACTTTTTTTCATCCGAAAATACTGCTGTACTATTTCTATGAAATACTGAATCTATTAAATTATTTAAATATCACATGTCTTCATCATAACTACAATAATGTGCCATAGCATAAGGAAGATTTAAAACGTGCTCATGCATTCATAACTTTAACGGTGATTCACGTGCAGGGTATGACATACCCGAAGAGGTGATATCCAAAAATATATATTTGGGATTCACCTACAAGTTAAATCCCCTCAAAGGATATGACCTTAAAGTCAGCTGCACGAGAAACTATCCATTTTCCAAAAAAGGTTTAGAAGCATTGGAAAAAGTTAAACGGTGGGTATGACACACCCTGCTCGAGAAGTACCGGGTTAAAACAGGAGTGAGCAACTAGCAGCCCACCAAGCCAATCTGAAAACCAATTAGACAGAAAAAAATTTTCTATATTTTAGTGAACACATATTTGTGTAAAACATTTTTTTTTTAATGAAGATGGAGCTGCCTGACATAACTTGCAGGCAATGATAAGAATTTCAACAAGAAATCTGATTAAAAAAAAAAAAACTGAAGAAAGATGCGATAAGGTAAGTTTGCCACATTAAAATGATTCCAAAATTAAATGTGTTTGCAGCTATGGATGATATGAAATTAGCCCAAAAAATGAATTGAATAAAGCTGCCACTATTTTTCATTCAATTTATATTTATTAAATTATAATCTTTATAAATACAATGTACACCTTTTCTGAGATGCAAAGTTAACTAATGACTGCAATCATTTTAAAAGGTGCGGCCCTCCCGGTATCCACCACTTCCACGATGTGGTCCGCGAGCAAAAATAGCTGCCCACCCCTACCTTAAAAGGATTCCTCATCCATGGGAAATATCCGAAAGTGGAGGCACTTCTTCATTATTGCATTTGGACTTCGAAGAAACGATCTTGATTGAATCGGAATTGTCCTCAAATCACGTCGCCAAGTGCTCAAAATAGGATCATCGCCATTCTGTCAACGCTCGCAAATCAAATGTAGGCGTCCGTGGTTTCATTCGGTGGCGTCACTTCCTCAATTGAAAAAGTCCTCGATGACTCCTTTTAAAAGTCAGTACTCAATTGAACTCGCATCATTGGGAGAATTCGTCAAACAATTCGGAGCTAAAGGGAGCTACCGGGATGCACGCCAAATTTGGCGATAACCACGACAAATATTGATAATTTGGTCACCAACCTATCCCCGATAAGTAATTTTAACCGAACGCAGAATCTCGCATTCCAAAAATACGGATGGAGTTATCTGAACATCCATGTCTCAACCTCGAAGAAACACCCTTCCGAGGTGTCTTCACATAGATCAGTGATCTTCAAACTGTGTTCCACGGAACCCTGAGGTTCCACAAAGCATACATAAGGGTTCTACCAATCACAATAAAAATTTTAATAAAAATTATAGATGTGTATGCAAAAGGGATTCAGGCTCCCTATGAAATTTGTATAGCCACAAGTTTCTGAAGCTCATCCCATTCATTAAAGCTGAAAACTTTATTTTGCACAATACTTTTTAAACTCTTTTATTTTAATATAATAAAATAATATTAAAACATTTTTTTCTTTATTCGTATGCCACCTACTACAACAAGAATATTCTATTGTAAGCTATCCCGAGTTCCCCGAAATAATTTTATACTCATTAGCGCAATGTTTTGTACTACTAAATAGTTTTCTAATCCAAAATGCATCTTCTTACATTTAGGGGGGGGGGGAGACACCTATAATGGAAGGAGATAAAACAGTTTATTGACATATCAACAGATTCGACGTGAAAATCTAAATTTAAGGCAGAACAGCTCCTAAATTTTCGGTTACAAATTCATGTAAAATACACAGGATTTTTCGCACAGATATATACATTTTAATAAAATTCAGAACAATAAATTTAAGTGAAAAACATTTCTCAACGTGAATAGCTACTAAATATATATATATATATATATATATATATATATATATATATAAACGAATTAGACGCAAAATATGAAATTCGACGAGACTTTTGTGTCCAAAAATATGAGCACAGTTACTAAATGTGATGTATGGATGGATTATAAATTAATATTATTAATGTGTGAGTACAAGTAAATTACATTAATTTTATGTTAAAAAAATTTAATAAAAAATAACCATTTTTAAAATTGCCTTTCCATAAAGTACTTGTAACATATTGATCTACTTTAAATATTATTTAAAGAACTATTCTTCAAAAGGGGGAATGGGGGTAGGTTTTGCTGCCCCCGGATCCCGGTATTTTTTCCTAACCCCGGGATTTAATTTTTGTCTAAATTATATTTAAAAAAAATTTCTCAAACTTTTTCTAAGAATTTAATTTTTCGAAAACTTATATATATATATATTTTTTTTATGAAATATGTACGTAGAATGTTTCTGTGCAATTATAAGTGCTCTTGGTAAAAAAAAATATATATTTGCAGCTCTCATTTCTCGTATGGGAGAACGTCGCACAGATCTATGATCTCCAATGCTTACACAATAATATAAGCAACATTTCAAGAATAGATTTTGTCACTGTTCCTCCTCCCATTAAATGCCGTTATTTAATAGCGGACCTGCTTGAAAGACTTGAGACACACTTCAAATCCTATTGTATTAGTAACAGCTCATGCAACTGGATCTTCAATTTCAAAGGAGGTAACTCTTGAAATGGATTCACATTCTGATTCATTTAGTGAATCAATTTATTTACAAAAACCATTAAGTGTAGCAGAAGAGCTAAATAAATTTATCAAAGAGGTATAAGCACCAATGTAGTTTATTTGATTTGAGACACTGTCATCAAAAATTCAAAAAAAGAAAGGTCTCCTTTTTTGAAAATGGAGGGAGTCATGTTGACTGCCTGAAAAGAACAAACTCCTATTTTAATGACAATAACACTAGTAAAGAATCTGAGCGTGCATTTACTTCGGCAGAACAATTTGTAACAAAAATAAGAAGCCGTTTCAACGATGAAACGCTGGACGAGCTGTGTTTTTTAAAAGCTTATTTACAGAAACAAAAAATGAAGAAATGTTTTTTTTTAAATTTTATTATGTACTATTTTTGTTTTTTATGATGAATTAATTTTCTTATGTTTTTATAAAATTAATATTAAAGCAGTTTTTAATTATATTTTCAGTTTTATTATGCAGTTTCTAATCCCAGGACCAACCCCGGGATTTTGATAATGTAATCCCGAAATCGAAAATATGACACGGAATTGCAAACCCTAGAATGGGGCTCTCCGAAAATACCTTGTGGTTTCTAAGAGTTCTGTGAGTCGAAAAAGTTTGAAGACCACAAATCTACATCGCCGAGAGAAACGAGCTGATTCTGAAGATAAAGCAAAATGCTTGATGGAGGCAAAGAAATTTTTACTGTAGATGGAAAAAAAATTGGTTTGAACGCAATAAAAGAACTGATGTATTAGAATCTCTCTCTCTCTCTCTCTCACACAAACACTTGAAAACGCACATTTTTTTTTACTAAACTGTAACGAAAAGTAAGCTTTTTAAGACTTTCTTTTTCTCGGTAGTTGGCATATACTAGTGTTCAATAAATGTAAGCGCGCCACATCATTGGTGACCCTGGCTGAAATTCAGAAAAAGGCAACCTTCTGAACTGTCGTGGCGCCATCTATCCTCCGCAAATGCAACCAAAGCCGTCGCATAGTGACGTAACCCTCAAGCCGTCACGCACGAATGATGCTACCAGCAAAGCCGTCACAACTAGTGACGCAGCAGCTAACAAATTCGATGTAACAACTACATCGTTCGTTCGCCTAACCACCAACTCACTGGTAGGGGAGTGTGTAGCGATACCATCTATATAAGCCAGTAACTACCTCCGCACCATGGTGATCATTTTGGTGTAGTAGTTAAGTTACTCGGTTTCGGATCCGAAGATCGCGGGTTCAGTCCTGTCGGATTGGCGCGCCACTTCAAAATGCAAGTTTTAAAATGGTACAATAATACCATTGTACCCCAAACTTGAGCTACGTGGGACTGAGAAATAACTGCGTAAGTAGGGGTATAATTTTGTATATAAATACATATAAATTATTTTTAATCGGAGTTGGAGACAAAAGAAAATAATTTAGGGAAAAAAAAGATTTCTAATAAAATCTTAGATAACACAAATACAAAATCGGAAACCGAAGCTAATTTGATGTAGAAGGTTTCATAAAATCTAACAAAGTAGTTTGCACGTTCAGTCATCCTCCCCCCCCCACCACCACAAAATTTCTCGTAGAATGCAAATAATTTTTTTGTGTTTGTTTAGTAAAAAATAAATTCAAGAATGGGTTATTATTTAAATATTCGACTTGGATAAATCTCTTTCAATTATAAAATTACATTTTAAAGAATATTTGAAATCCAAAAACCTTTTGACTGAGCTCGTAGATTTGTCTAAATGCCATTTGATCGACTCAAAAATCCATACAACAGAATTTTGGATATTAAATATTACATAAAGTAATACGAACTAATAAAGAGTAAATCGAAAAATTGTGTTCGTTGTTTTGTAGGTTCTCACCATAATGATATATTCTCGCATTTAGTTGATGACGGTTAAACGGGTTTTTTAACACCCTTTTATAAGCTTCACTTGTCTTTGAGCTCAAATTTTACCCACTTGAAAGGTCAGATTAATTCGAAATTTTGCTCACTTGTCCAGGACCAATGACAATACAATAATTTAATAATTTTGTTCCATTTTCCTGATCAGGATCATCAGGATTAAAGATTTTCCATTTTCAGATCCCATCCAGCATCTGGCGTTTAATTTCAGATATCATTTCCAGATTTGGTGACTAATTCTAGATTCGGCGACAAATTCCAAATTTGGTGACAAAAAGATTAAGTTACAACTTAGTTCGATTAGCTATAAAAAATTGTGTGTGTTTAGTGTTTTTAAACTGTAATTTTTTATATCATCATACATGAAGAGAAAATGCAATAGAGCAGCTATTTTAAGTTATTTTATAAAGCTGTAGTTATGCACCACACAATATATTAATAAAATACCACCGACATTAAATTTTGCGCAATCTACGACGAAAGCAGCGCCGTCACAACTATATGAATCAATATTCCCGACTCCTGAAATTGCCTTAGGAAAAGCCAAGAAACTTAATCATCAAACCATTTTCTTCCTTTTAACGAGAGTATTTTATAGTTAATACCCGTACTTGAGCCATTTTTATTTTCAAAAGAATTGCTTTTGGTCTACTGCCAGAGTATGAGAATCATATGAGAGAGCAAAATCCTCTTCCGGCAAAATAAAATATATATTCTACTGAAAATCCCTTGTAAGAAATGAAACATTTGTATAAAAAGTATTTCATAAAGCGTTGTTTCGATCCCATGTATTGAAATAGATATAGGATACTTAAGGTATCTGACTACCCTAAAATTGTGAATTTTGCTAAAAATTGACAAATTTTTTTTATGATTTTTTTATACGCCATCTTATTAGCTTTACAAAATATCAAGTTTATCATTTTCCGTTCACTAGAACAAAAACTACAAGTGTTTTAGTAAACGCAAATGCCATTACTCAAAGCAAGATGTCATACTTTAAAATGTGTTTTACTCGAAATGTGTTTTTTTGAAAATGATCAAACGGGACCAGCGATTGCTCAAAAAGTTTTGAAAATAATTAACTGAAATTTTTTTTGTAAGTTCTGTATAATAGCAGAATTGTTTTAACTTTCAGATTTATCAATCACTGTTTTATTACAAAATTTACAGCCCCTTATGTGAATATAATCACTGTTTTTTTAAGCAATTTCATATAATAACAAAGATAAAGTGCTTTAGTTTTTGTAAAAATTAAAATATCTCTTATCATGAAGGTCAATTCAAAAATAAATAACATAGCTACACATCAGCATTGAAAAATAGAAAATAAGTTCATAAACTTTTGGCACAGAATGGACCGCGTTTGTTTGTTTTTTTCGTAAATTTTTACCCATTTTTTCCCCGCATTTTAGTGCTAATAATTTCTTCTTATCTTCTTAATTTTAGCATATTTTTCTTAAAATGTACTAAACAAATCTAAAAACAACAACAACAAAAAATATCCACTTTTTTAAAAAAGTTGTCGCAGTAGTCTGATACCTTAAATTTCATATAATAACCGAGATAAAGTGCTCTAGTTTTTGTAGAAAAGAAAATATCTCTTATCCTGAAGGTCATTTCAGAAATGAATAACATAGCAACGCATTAGAATGAAAAAATTAAAAATTTGTTTATAAACCTTTGGTACAGAATGGGCCGCGTTTATGCTATTTTTTGTCAATTTCTTTTTCTCTTCTTAATTTTAGCATATTTTTTTTAAAAATGTACAGAACAAATCTAAAAATAACAACAACAAAAAATCCCTCTTATATCTCCATTTTTTTTTTTAAAGTTGTCGCAACCATTTGGATGCTTTAATTAAAAAAACGACTTGAATCCCAAGTCATGATAATGTTAATCACGCTGTGAATTAGGACGAATCTAGTAATGCTTCGGAATGCACGAAAGAAAAAGAATTGGAAAAAAGGTGAAAAAGAGAACAATTTTTTTTTGTATTCATTAGAAATTAATTGTTAATCTCGTTTCTCTCAGATAAAAATGAATCGATAATTTCAATAGAGATTCAAGATCAGGACTTCGACGGCATGATGAGACACATCGAAAATCTGTTCGGTTTTAAAGGAAAACATGAGGAATAAATCTCAGACGAGAAGGGCGGGGGTGACTGTGGTCTGATTCAGATCAAACGAGAGGAGAGGGAGTGCTAGCTCAGGTGTCGTCCACGTCCCTTAACCATGGTTCAAAATGTCGAGATTCGTCGCCAAAAGCCCTCGTATAACTGAACAGTGCGACGTTAATATTCACTCACTCAGATCAAACGAGAAGGCTTGAATTCATACCCAATAAGTTTAAAAACAAATTGGGAGTATAAATAAAAATTAGGATTGAAATGTGATTTTTTATAAAAATCTAGTTACGCTCTCGGTGAAAAATTAAAAGGTGAATGAGTGAGTCAATGTATTATTAAGGTCCCACTAAAAAGTAATCGAAATTTTTTTTAAATAAAATGTAGCAAATTTATAAATTGCTATTTGCCGTAATATTGAGTTAATTTTAATATAAATTTTTAAAAAGAGAGGGGGAAAAGAAAATCAAAATAATTTTGAAACACACAGTTATGTTCTCAAGTGAGTGAGTGAATATTAACGTCGCACTGTTCAGCTACACCGGGGCTTTTGGCGACGGACCTCGTCATTTTGAACCATGGTCAAGTGACGAGGACGATACCTGAGCTGGCGCCCCCCTCTCCTAACTACCACACCAACAGGAGGACGTTTGAGCTCTCGACAGATTTAACGTACATCGCTCCCCTACACAGCAGGTCTTCAGTGGTACTGGGCTCGAACTCATGACACTCCGAACTTCCACATCACGCCATGGGAGGACTCTAAATCTAGACAGATTCAACATGTATCAACCTGTCTACACGGTGGGGTTTCGAGCGGTACTAGGCTCGCACACATGACACGCCAGCCACGAGTCCATTATTTCTAGAATTCATGAAAAATGACAATAATGCGTCAATGAAATATTAAAAGACTTTAATTTTTGTAGGAGTTTTAATTCGGTCTAATACGAATTATATATAAGAGGAGTATATTGCTCTTATTACTTATTTTTAAAAAATTTCAATATTGCTAAGAGCAGTCTTTTTAAAAAAGTGCTCAAGGCTATGTGTTTGTAATTAAAACAAAATGGTGCCCCAATACTAATAATACAGTCCGACCCCCATTTAACGAATTTCGTGGTATAACAATTTTTTTTTTTTACGCGATTAAAATGAAAAGGCAAAGAATCCTTATTTAGCGAAAAATAAACTCTGAATTTTCGAATTATTTCAGCTGCAGGGGGAAAAAATTATTAGTTTGTATTAAAAAAATTGGATTTTTTTTTTCAAATGACTTTTTTGTTTGTTTGTCCGGAACAGAAAAAGACTTTTTTTGTAAGCAGAAATTTTTTAATTAATTTAAGGGAAAGGGTTAAAACCATTGTTAGACTTTGCAATTATAGACGAATCGTGAGGGTAACCTGTTGCGTGAGCCTTCAGTAGGACAGAGGAAATTTCTGCTCATTCCAATACACAGCACACAGGGGATATTTTAAGATATGTATCATAAACGATTATGATACATATCTTGACAAACTGAATATCTGTACAACTGAAGTTAAAAAAAATTGATTTGTTAGAGTCAACGAATAGATTCCAATGCAAATATGGATAATGAAACTCCTATCAAAACTTTTACATTTTCTAATGTTTCATATTGTTTGGAAATTGTGAACAAATACCTTTCCAGCAAAATGATGTAAATGATGCATAAAGTCTTTCTTTTTTCTTCTGGATTAAGTGGAAAAAGAAATCTTTCGAGTCAGGAATCAAAAAGATTTCAAACATCTATTTTATAGTAGGTATTTTAAAATATCCAATTAACTGGTGAGTAATAATTCACTAATGGGGGTATTTTTAGTTGTTGAATATAAAGTGTGTAATTTCCAAATATGGATATTTTTTGTGTAGTTGCTTATAGAATTTCCAAAAGGTAAGTGCAAAAAAATTTGTATTTTGTTTGGACCCCGATATAACGAATAACCTCGAATTAAGGGTCTCGGGACTCTTAACAGATCTCCGTGCACTCGGAAAAAAACATCCTTCTTCAAACCAATTTAACTTAGCAATAAAACAATCCCTTGAAATTCTTACCACACGATAATCATACATAATTACATTATTTCTCAAATTTTCAGAGAATTTGAGAGAAAATTAAAAAAGTTATAAAGAAATATAAATTGGACAATTTTTCAAAAATATGAAAATCAGTATTTTACACCACGCAGGATTCTGAAGTGTAAAATTTACAAAATTGATTTTACTTTGTACAAAAATGTTCACTTTTGAAATTATACTATATTTTAAGAAATTTAGAGAAAAAAAATACTTTTTAAATACAATTATAACGAAAATTTTAAAGAAATTAATTAAAATTCAAATAAAAAAATTCTATTTTTTATTTTGAAAATTGTTGTATAAGTTATATGAAGAGCCTTATTTCGAACACGTATATGAAATTTCAAATTGATATCATCAATAGTTTCTGAAAAATCCTGAGCACAAGCTAAAATTTGTTGTTTTGAGAAAAATGAAGATAAAAGAGATAAGAAAGAGATAGGGTTTTCGTAAAAGTTTCACTAGTTATTTCTCAATAACTTCAGAAGTTTTTACAGTATCAACAAAATTTTGATATCAAAATGCTCAAAAATGTTGAGACTTTAACATATTTTTGTTCAAAAAATTAAAAAATTTGCAATTTAAGAGTCCTTAGACCTCTTAAAGAACAAAATATTCGGTCCCGATGAATTTGTTAAATTAGGGTCTTACTGTATATTTGTACGAAAGAAAACTGGTTCTATGCATGGTTCAGTCATAACGGGAAAAAAAATTTTTTTGTACATCTTTTTAAATAAATACTTATTTTTCCCCTTCCTCCCCCGTACATATGCAACCCTCTCTATTCATTTGCTTTTACCGACTACTGATAATCCAAATTAATGATTTCCAGTGCGAAATACATGGAAATCCATCGGCCTCTTTCCCACGAACCAATGTTTGCTTTTTATTTACGTGAGAGACGATTCGTCATTGCCGACCTTGAAATTTCGAAGGAAAAACGACTGTCATCATGCCCTGCTCCTCACCTTAAGCCGAAGATAGCGAAGAGAGCCTCTTCTGTTTTCAAGTGCTCTTTCTCACTGAAAAAGACTCGACATCCCTTGCACTGATAACCGAAGGATGCAAAGTTGTGTCTTTAGTCAAAGAGGGAAACGAAACCAAGTGCAGGAACGTATTAAGACTCTTTGAGGCCCTGTGCCCAGAGATTTTTTAAATTGATATTGCGCTAATTGCGTTAAAGGGACACAATACGATTCAATTGACAAAAATCGGTTAAAAAATCAAATTTAATTTTTTTAGGCCAAATTATTCTTTTTATACCTTTTTATAACCTCACAAAATTTAAAAACTCTAAACTTTAAAAAACGTAGAATTATACGATAGCTTTTATTCACATCTCTATGGCAAATCAAAACTTTAAAGTTATTAATCTCAGAAAGATAAAATAACTAGCTTGTCTTCGTTTAAAATGCTAAGGCTTTTTTTCTATATTGTGCCTAATGCTTTGAATTTTTTTTTTTTTTTACCTATTGCTAATCGTACATGTAACAAAATTTGGTATGCATTTTTGAATCAAAGCAATACTTATTTTTTAAAAAATAATTGAACTCAGAATTTGTACATTTTTAAGAAATTTTCAATAAGCATCCATAAAGAGAAACTTTGTACGAATACCAATCATGTTATCGTAAAACTTATACCAACTTTTGTTATAAATAGTTTGACGGACTTGTAAATTAAATTTCATGAGTGTACGTAAATTTTTGTAGGATGAGTTTTCATTTTAAAATCAATTCAAAAATTTTAAGTTTTTTCCTTAAAAAATAAAATGGCTAGCTTTTTATAAAACTTTGAGCACAAAATCTGTTTTACATCATAAAAACACATATTAGGCAACCAAAAAAATTTTGAAAATCCTTAAATTAAAAATTTTTGCGTAAATTGTACCATGCCCCTCTAAATTGATGTTTAATTTTCGATGCTTCACGGCAAAATCAATGTATCGGATTGTCATTTATATATATATATATCTAAAGTTATATATACCTTACGAACCTGGGGAAAAAATATTTTTAGAAGAGACTAGCTTGTTTAGTGAATCATATATAAAAGTTTGGGCAGCTTTTCTTATATTTACAAACTATGGTAACTTAATTAATCTACGGTTATTAGCGAACAATTTTAGACAATACAGATCCAGTTCATATTTTTAAAAAATATTACACTTTATATTTATATTATTTTCTCTCTTTTTCACCCCACCCCAACATTTAATAGATTCGTAAATGAAGTTTTAAGAAAAGCGCCCTCTTTGCATTTAAATCAATCTCATTTGAATTCCCTGACGAATGACGCTTGCTAAGCACGCGTGAACTAAGTTGCCATGCAATAAATAAATTATTTCTTGTTGAGTTTGCAAATAGTATCTTTTACGCATTTACAAAGAAGTGATATTCCACTTTTTATTTCTGAGGTAACTGAGAGACACTCTACTGTACCTCGTCATTTATCAAAAGAAATCGAACAGACTAAATATTTAAGAGGTGAAAAACGAAACAGTATGAAAGATTTCATTTTACTATAAAACAGCATCATGGCGCAGGTATTACGACATCAAAAGATTTGAAACAGAAGACAGAATTTCAGGAATTCATAATTATTTCCATTATTTATTTTTTCAAAAAAATAATTTCATAGCAGTTTTTGTTATTCGAAATTTTTCCGGAATCCTTCGCGGATGACTACATTTGAATATTGACCTTCACCTGAAAAAGAAAAAGCCGCGTTATCTTTCCCACAGATAAGAAAGCAGGAAAAAACACAAATTTATCCGCGGATGCCTGACAATGAGTTTTTATCGACTTTCAGTTTTGATGGCGATGCCGACGACAAAGTCCATCCCGGTGTATGCTGGAACCCGGAATCTTCCTGAAAATTTTGAACAACACGAGCGCATATCAGGTGCTAACGAGAAAAATAATTTTAATCGTCTGCGATATCTACACGCACTATCTCCTATGTCAATCAATGTGATTTCACGCATGTGTTACAAATGTTGTGCCTTTCTTTTAATAAAATATTTGTAATTGTGTTACAAGTGGCGGATTGGTCCCAGCAGGAAAAAATATGCCATATCTGAAATATACGGCATACGGTAATAAGGCCCAATATGAAATGTAATTATACGTATAAGTTAGCATTCATCATCATAAAAAATAATTTCATGTCTGTCCCTTATGGCTGTCTCGCCAAATCATTTGTCAATTCGACCGTTCGAATTTCTTGATCTGCCCGGTCACTCGCCGGCCCTATCCGCCACTGTGTGTTTATTCATAGCTGAGGTTTTTAAGTGGGTGTATGTTAATGTCGCTCTATAGAGCAGCAAGGTGGCCGCGGTAGCCAAGTGGACAAGGTATCGGATCATGGCTAGCGTGTCATAAGTTCGAACCCCATTACCACTGAAGACCCGCCGTGTAGGGAAGCGATACACGTTAAATCTGTCGAGAGTTCAAACGTCCTCCCGTTGGTGTGGTTTGGTAGTTAGGAGAGGGGATGCCAGCTCAGGTGTCGGCCTCGTTATTTGACCATGGTTAAAATTACGAGGTCCGTCTCCAAAAGCCCTCATGCAGCTGAACAGTGCGACGTTAACATTCATTCACTCATGGAGCAACAGGATGACTACTCGCGTCTAACCTCGTAATTTAGGACCTCAGTCAATTGATGAGGATGATAACTAAGTTGTGACACCCCCTCTCCTAACTACCACAACACGTCAATGGAAGTACACTGAGTCTTGACTAATTTAACGTGCATTGGATCCCTTTACATGGCAGGTCTTCAAAGCCTCCAAGACTCGAACCCGCGACACACCAGCTACGAGTGAATGAGGGAATAGTGAGTGAATGAATATTAACGTCCCACTGTTCAACTACACGTGGGTTTTCGGGGACGGTCCACGTCATTTTGAACCATGGTCAAGTGATGCGGACGACACCTGAGCTGGCATCCCCCTCTCCTAACTACAATATCATACCAACGCGGGAGGATGTTTGAGCTCTCGACAGATTTAACGTGCATCGCTCCCCTACACGGTGGGTCTTTAGTGGTACTGGGCTCGAACTTATGACACGCTAGCTATGATCCGATGCCTTGACCACTTGGCTACCGCGGCCACCCATCCCATTCGGAAAGGCGGGTCTTCAGCGGTACTAGGCTCGAACGCATGACACATCAGCCACGAGTCCGTTACCTTGACCACTAGGCTACCTCGCGCACACCGCCCCGACGGGAGAACATTGAGCCTCGATAGATTTAACGTTCGTCAGCTTCCTGTGCACAGAGGATGTTCAACGCCATCAAGATTTGAAACAGTAACACTCCGGCCACGAGTTCATAACCGTAACCACAAAAAGAAAATCAACTGGGTTCCTTAATCAACAATCAGTTATTAAACATATCTGAAGTATTTTACGATGAAATGTACTCATCAAAATACATAAAAATTGTATTTGTATTATTTTTTAGAATTCAGATTTAAAGATAGACACACAAAAAATGTATTATTTGTTATATATATCCCATGATGATGTCAAAAGAAACACTAAAACACCTGTTTTCGCTTAATAGGGAATATGATATCAATATATCATTTGGTTGGAAAAAGTCACTAAAAATTTTTTTTTATTACTGTATAAACATGCATTAAATTCATTTTGTTTTAAAAAAATTTGAATAGTTAATAGAACAACATAGTAACCGTGATTCTGTTTCATCTTTATTTAAAGCACAAAAAAGAAAACTGTAGAACTTCCCCCCCCCCTCAAACATACGCATTGTAACGATTTTTAAAAAAGATCATAAAACAAGAAGAAATTTTGAAACTTTTCAAAAGTTTACATCCAATATCAGTGATATTGATAATATTGAAAGATTTATGGAGTAGGAAATATTTTTCCCGAATTCGTTTCTTTAATTTTCAAACTTTTGGAAAATGTTTACCTAAATGAGAACTGTCAAATAAATAACGAATCTTAATTTCCAAATGTAAATTTCATTGAGGTCAAGCAACAAGAAAAATTGTATATATCAACACAGTAGCGACAACAAAATTTTTCAAGGGGGGTCCTCCAACTCGTATCTTGCCTCAAGACAACACCAATTGATTCTTCTGATTTTGTCAATTTTGTTAACAAAAAACAGTAAAAAATAAGTTATTGAATTAATAATTATCAGTAATTAATAAAATAAATCGTTAATCACAAGTACTTAATTAAATTTTACGTAATATATATATATACCCCCAGGACACTGAATCAACAGCAAATATAAAGGGGTGTAACTTTTTCCTGCCACACAGCTGACAAGTCGGTTTCTTTTTGCGGATAGGATAACCGCGTTCCTATGCACCCGTGCACCCTTAAAATATTGCGAAGTCTTGTCTTTGGTCATCACCCCGGCAACCTTTGACACCGTGAGTTACTCCACTCACGAGTCGGTTGTAACTCGAGGATAAAAGGGCCGAACGCTACCCTCCCGATAGAATAGAGAGGGCAAAGAGAAAAGTCCGTTGGAAACCTTCGAACAGGACAGATGTAATGAAAAGTCCTTCACAAACAGAATCTGGATTATAATTGAAATAACCAATTTTTTAATAAATTCAATGTATTTTCTGTAATTAATAGCCGTGACGTTTTTTAACCTATTATTTAAATTAATAAATATCACGCGACCATTATTTTTCTTAACATCACCCAGAGGGTAGAAGTAAAATTTTTATAAACTCAGAATATATTCTACTTAAAATGGCGGCCGCGGAACCTAATGGTCGCGAAACAGAAATTTAAATCAAATTACAAAGAGGAAAATCAATGAAAACCAGAGACGGCATTACAAAAGGTTAAAAGACATAGAACAAAATTTATTACTTTAGATATCTTAAGAGAGACGTAAAAATGTGAATTGTATGAATCCAATTTACTAGTTATTTACTAGTGTTCCATCCAATTCGTATGAGATATTTTATTGAAATTTTCATGTTGTTGTTATGTATTTCTTTATTGCACAACACAAACAAGATGAAGAAACGTTTGAATCTAATTTGACATTGATGAAATTCAATGCAAAAATTTTATATTTTTCGACAGCTTACATTCAGAACACTTACGCATCTCGAATTATCACACTTATTCGCATTTGATCCCATTGTTCACAAGCATATCTCTACTATATATAAAAACAGTTTTTCGTGACACAGTAATAAATTTATTACACACCATCGCAACTAAGCCAACGTTCAAAATAACTCGCCAAGTTGGCAACCCCAATTTTACATTTGTAGTAAGCACTGAATTGGCAACCATGTGCTTCGTTTCATATAATATCGCCGATACGGTTGCGATAGTACATTATTGCAAGCTCTCGCGAAAAAATATCGCAACGATTGCCTGGAATGGAATCGTTGAGTGAGAAGGAAGGCGTTTTCTCACACGAAGACTTATTAACAAATCAGCAGAACAATATATACTCAACTTTCCAGGACGCTGCAAAAGATACAAGTTTATAAAAACCTGAGGACTTATTCAATGAAGTTCTGGACGATGCAGTTTCGCCAAGAGGGTTGCCAAGAACGAATTTTGCGGAACAAAGACTAATTTGTAGAACTACGTAATAGATGTAAATTACAGTTTTACAATTTGAGCAATGAGTATAAACAGCTCTATAGTGTATACAATGGGGGTTGATCCACCGTCAGACGGACAGGGGGGATCATTCAAAAAAGCTATGAATGGCTCAGTTTCTGGCAAACTGAAGTTAACGTTAAAATCACCACTCGAAATCATGGGAAGCCAGTGATATTTTTTTTTAAAAAAAAGAGCAGAACCACCTTCCGTATATGGTAAAAGTATAAAATGCAGAAAATCTTTAATATTTTGGACCGTTTGATTCGGAGAAATGTATACAACAACCGAAATCACTGTTCTCATATTTCATACACAAAGAGCCCCGAGACTTTGAGAATTGAGCGTAAGAATCGCAAGTTTATCCTGGATGAAGTCTAATAAGACTTGCTTGGTGTATGCGAAGTGGATTTAGAATCAAGAAAATGAAACCTAGTTTTTGAATTCGAATCCTCTGAAATGCTAAATTTAACAATATAAAAAAGGCTGGCAGCTTGATGGCTACTAGTGTTGGACCCCGATGCGAGGGTAGCGAAGAGACACAACGAAGCGCGCAGATTGATCAAAATAAATAGCATGCGTTTCCCCGATTTCCTGTTACACATTTCCGTCCCTTTTCACGAAATCACTCCTACAAGTATCCAGCAACCGAGAGGAAAGATGTTACACATCAAAAATGTGTTCCCAAGAAACACATGTAGAAATTATCTAGAAAATTTTAATATTTTTCGAGCAAAATTTTATAAAAAAAAAACCCTGATGCGTGTAGGAGACTGTTCATTATATTAGTGTCATCAAAGCAAGAAAGGAGAAATTCTGATTAATACCTTAAGAGCTAATCAAATCATGTACATACCCATTCGCGCGAATTTTATACTCCCAAAAAAACCAGATTAAACTCGACTGAGTGCAGAATTCGCTCGTAATATCGATTGTTTTTGTTTATATCCCGTGATAATGCCTCTGCAAAAACTACACAAAAATCTCAGTTTACTACTTTACTAGTCAATAAAAATAGCCAGATTTCCTAATGGGTTGTCTGTCGATGCGAGCTACAGGGTGAAAAATAATCAGGTAATGGGTTTCAGATACAAATATATGTTTAATTGCAGTGTAAGACAACAGTCTAGACTGGTGTGAAGGAGAATTAATGCATGGTTTTGAATTGTTTGCAAATCGCGTTTTCTTTCAGATATTTCCTGAAGTATGCCTAATACCATCGCGGAAGAAAATGTTCACATTTTTAATGAAGAATTCACACTGTATTATTATAAACTATATTCCAAACCTAATTTTCTTTGTAAAATGAATTAACAGGCAGAATAAAGAAGGGTTATCGAACGGAATCAATATGTTCCACTTCAATTTGATCAGAAAAAGGGAATGGAACAGATTTCTACTTATACATATAGGTTTTTCTGTATAGAAATTTCTGGAGGATTTTTTCAAAAAATTTTAGGGGTACACATGCTACAAGTTTTATGAACATTTCAAACAGCATGTCTCGTTATATTCAAGTAATAATTTCTTTCATATTTGTTACAAACATTGAAACAATTTTCAGCACTCGAACTACTCAACCCTCCCTCCTATTCACTACATATTCTAGCATTTGTTTTACATAGAAGCAAGAACATTCTACTAAATATCACTAACACAACATATGTTGTAAATTATTAGAAAGTCCGTTAAAACAAAATGGAAAATATTCGAAAATCAAGAACATATACAAGGTCTCATCGATAAATAGCTTAGTTCCGATCCTATAATACGTTGGTTTTATATTTTAAAAGACTCTATTTTCACTTTCATACAGAAATTATAAAGATTTTACATAAACATAAACATTCACTCCATGTTCAATTACTGAACCTAAAGTGGAAAAAACTTAATATTGTTACCCTATTATAATAATATTGTTAATTAATACTCTGTTATTACTCTGTATGTGTATATATATATAGCTCTACCTTTCTTTATATTCTAATTTAATGTTCAAATTTTGTGTTGTTACAATTCGCGTGAGATCATACGTCGAAGTATAAAAATAACAATTAAAAAACTTGACATATATACTTTTAAAAAGGGAAAATATACTGCAAATTTATTATTTATTTAATTTATTTTTAGTTACTTTCGTTATGGGAAATCTTTCTTAAAGCCGTCTTCGCTAAATTTAAAAAGAGCTAAAACTGGAACATTTTTCTGACGAAAACTTCTCAATTTTCGTTAAAATTTTCAAAGCTATATAAGTTATACATCTGTTTACGTTATTACATTTCCAAAATTTAAAATATTCCATGAATAAGCTATTTTTACTTTATCTTGTTAAGTGAAGTATGTTTGATTAGCTATATGATTCACAGGACACGAAATATGGAGCATTTTACACCAGGCACCGGTAATCTTTTTGCTGTGGTGTACCAAACTAATTTATCAATACGATTCACGGTGCCACACACTAGAAAATATTAGAAACAATTCGATTCCCGCTGCAATACATACAGAGTTAGGTGATAGAGGTCAAGTAGAGGATTCAGAGTTTCATTTTAAATTAATTATGCATTACCTGAGAGAGAGAAGATATTTACTAACTTAAAAATAAGCAAAATATTACTACTCTTTCAACATAAATAAAAATTAAAATTGAACATATATTTTGTATTATGTACCTTTTAAACTGATTCAATAAAATAAGAAATTAAACAACAAAATACAAGTATTCCATATTGTGAGGCGAACCTTTTGTCCTTGCATTCCTCTATTTTATATCTCAATGTCAGGGGTATAATTTGAATTTTACATGATACCGAACGTTCAGTTGAGTCCGCAAAGCTTCTTTACAGACTCAAAATATTTCCATACGAGAAAAGATTTATGCGCATAGATATGCAGAGCCAAAAGCGGAAAGCAGAGCACATACAATTTTCTCTTCAAGCAAATAAATCTCGCCGGAAATGACATCCGATAATTTAAAACAGCTGTCAATTTATCATTAGAGTTATCCTCCAAATTTTTAAATATTTCCATACTTTTTCCTTTCCACGACGAGGAAAGGGTGTGTTCAATAATTTCCATTTCAAAATTATCCCCTTTACTCAAGAACTGATAAATTTTTAGAGGAGTAGAGTGCCACGAACAAAATATTACAACTCATTCAACAAAAATAAAAATTAAAATTGAGCATATCTTTTGTATAATGTTCCTTTTACACTTAATCATTAAAATTAGAAATAAACAACAAAATACAAGTATTCCATATTTTGGGCGAATCTTTTATCCTTGTATTCCTCTATTTTATATCGCAATATCGGGGGTATCCCTGCTTTTTTCCTAAAAAAAAATGGGTCAAATCTGTTTTGAAAATAATGTAACTTTCTGTAAGACAGAGAAGTCGGAACATATTTGAAGAAATGTTCCGATTTTGTATCCTATTCCTCAACATTACGCGAAGAACATAAGGATCGTCAACACACACACATGGCGCGTTCCCATCCACGCTTCGTGATCAGAGGGAACAGCTGACGACAAGAGAGAAAACAGAATCAGAGCAGAGAGGGTGACTCACCGGCGATCCTGAGTACGGCCCGGTCAGCTGGGTCCAGCTGCAGAATGCTCAGCGGCTTATCCTTCATCCATTCGGACAGGCTATCCTGGAAATTGTTGGCATCGTGCACCACACCGTACCACCCATACAGGCAGTAGTCGGACAACATCACTCACTTAACTCATAATACACTCAACTACTGGCGTTTTCACATTCACCACATGTGCTTTCAATAGACAACTGGACTGTCACACAGAGCACTGGCACGTTAGAGAACACTGACGGTTTAGGAACCACACTAACGCGTAACCGGCGTTTTCTGTGTTGTGTTTTTAGGGTTAGCGCTCTTGACGTGATCGCTCTCTCGTTCGTTCGATTTCGATCGCGTGTTGTTTCTCTCCTGCTCGAGAACACCTCATTCGAATGAGAGTGGCCAGGAAGGGGTTGCTCCACTTGGCGGAGAGAGGGGAGAAAAATCGCCAACGCCACCGCCGCAGTTTGCTCCGCATTCGAGTGTTGATTTGGGTGCGATAAACCAGATTTGCGGAAAACCGAGAAGGTTGGAGTTATTTTTGTGCATCTCTCCCGAAAGGAAATGCTGATTCTGCTCACGATTTCAATGATAAATGTTTGATAGTTTAACAATAACAAAAAAAAAAAAAAATCATATTAAAATATTTGAAAATAGATTGTGCAAAGCACTTTCAAAAATATATACGCGGTAATAGAACGAATAATAAAAAGAGGGAGGGAAAAAGAGGATATTTTCTGGGATCAAAGTTTTTACTACAATACTTTTTTCTTTAAAAATAAATTTATGTTTTTTCTGGCAAGGTTCACAAAGGTGGATGTACAGTTCAATATCATAGCGAGAAACATTTTTTGTATTTGGTTGAAAGTTCTTTCGGAATTTTATCACATCCCCAGAGTCCGGAATTTCATTTTGCTCTTGGCAAAATTAAATTCCTAGAAAAAGTTCGCATCGTCAGAGCTCAGGTCCCCCTCTGGGAAGGAAACTGGGTGTCAAAATTACCGGCGGCAATTGGTATCACCTACATGGTGCCGCACTAAAAAAGAATATCAGCCCTGGGGGAATGTACTAGGTCTGAAAATGGTAAGAATATAAATCTGCAGACCCATTGGGAAAAAAAATCCGTGACGAAAAAAATGGTGTAGTAGTTCTTCCCAACATTTTAATCTTCCGGACCGGTTTGATAATTTTACAGCGGCCTGCTGAGGGTGGGACGTTGATTATTTATATTTTAAATTGTTTTGATTTCATAATTAAATTGTATTTTAACATACCTTCAGAATAAAATTCAGTTGTACCAAAAAGCAGATTTTACATAAAATATAAAGTGATTTCCATGGAAAGTCGCACAAACACGAGAAAAATAAACTCCAGTAAATAAAATAGAAATAATTCAACGCTCCTAGAGAGGCCCGATACCCTTTGATCCACCGAACAGGGGTTGGGGACCATTATTTTATGGTACTGACGCTTTCTTTAGCAGGTTAAATGAATTTACTTTTATTTTCCGCAAACATCACATCATAGCTATTCAGCAACCTATAGTCCCTGGGCTCCTTCTTAGTAGTCATTTTGTATATCAATATCAGTTATTGACTTCTAGTACATAACTTCAGTTAAGAATTTTTTTTTTTTTTTTTTTTTTTTTTTGTAGCATCAACTTGAGCTTTGGGCAACTAGTAGTCGAATAGTTGTTTTATGTCAAAAGACCATGGGTCCGCAACCTTTTAGCTGCGGAGTGTCAAACCAATCTATTAATATAGTTCATTTACAAATTTGTTGAGTAGTGCAAAGTGCCACTGAGAATTGTACCGCGACGTTGCCGACCCCTTCTATAGACCATGAATCCTTCTCCAACACTATAGCTTGCTCCTCCAATTTCAGGTAGCACAGGATAAAAACAATTTTTTGTTAAACAAGTGTAGTAAAATTGAGTATTTTGACATTTCCGAACAAACAGGAATGTACAATTAACAAATTCTGAGCCTGAGACACGCGTTAAAAGTTTCGTGTTTTGCCACGCAATATTCGAAACGAATCAGAGATGTATTTCATACTTTGCCGGTTTCTTATTAGGCATTCTATAGAATGCCTGGGCAATGCGTGAAATAGGAATAATTTCATACATTGCCAACTAGTTTTAGGCATTCTTTACAATACCTAGGCATTGTATAGAATGCCGGATTTCATACTTTGCCGGTAACATATATATGCAGATAAGTCAGTAACAAAAAAAAAGTTACCAAGAACGAGTTGTCCGACAGAGAAAAAAAATGGCGGGTAGAAAGATCCCGTAAAGAACAGAAAATGATTAACATTTCAGAAAAATGGAATGATTCATTTCAGAGTTACATAATTACAAAGTAACGAGCTTAATAAGATGTGTGTTGACCTACCTCTAGCCTGGATGCAAGCTGCCAAACGACTTGGCATAGAGTGAGAGCTGATGGTCTCCTGCGGTATTTCTTGCCAAATTTGCTCCAATTGTCGGGCTAGGTCATCAACATTCCCTGGTAGAAGCAGTCACCTTCCCAGACACGCTCTATTGGAGAAAGATCTGGCGACCTGACAGACCAAGGAAGTGTTTGACAAGCTGTAAGACAGTTCATAGCAATACGTGTCGTATGTGGTCTGGGATTATCTTGCAATAAAATAAGTCCAGGGAGGAACGGCAGCAAAACAGCTTTCAGAATGTCGTCGACGTACCGCTGAGCTGTAAGTGTGCCTTTAATGACAGATGTCAAAAGAAATGGTACCCAAGACCATAACTCCTCGTTGAGGGCCTGTGTGACGAGCAATAGTGAAAGCCGGATAGGCACGCTGCCCTGGGCGTCTCCAGACACGTCTTCGATGATCGCCAGGATACAGTTGGAAGCAGGATTCGTCGCTAAACACTATACGCCCGTAGTCAACATGATTCTAACCTGATCCAGCCAAGCACCACTGTAATCTGGCTCAACATTGTTCAGGCGTAAGTGACAGGTGGCGTAGCGGTCGGTACGAGCGTAAATTTTGCTCTCTATCGGCAGTCTGTGAATGGTCATGTTGGACACGAGTGTGCGGTTCATACATCTGATGGTTGATAACGATGGATCAGGCAATGGGACAGCTGATCTGACAATCAATCTGTCCTCTCGATCTGCTGTGGCCCTAGATCGACCGCTGCCATCATGATGCTGAAATCTGCTGCTATCCTTGCCACATTCTTGCCAGTATCTTCTAATGACCGCATCACTTCGACCCATATGACGAGCAAATCTTCGATTTGCCCAACTTGCTTCTTTCAATCGAATGTGCGACCTCTTTCAAACTCTGACAGTCGCTCGTAATGAGCTCGAATCCTGTGGCGAGGTATTTTTTCAGTCGTTGAAAGGTATCCTAAATTGCAATGCGACAGATATTTTGACCATCGGTGAATTACGGTGAATCTGTGGGCATACGGGCTGCTTGCAGCCCTCCATCCGATATCTAGAATTCTGTGATGGGGAATCGGCGAACGTGGCGATCTTCATTCTGCAAGATACAGCATGGCGATAGGTGGAAAGGACTGGTCCGGTAGGCGTGCCTTTGGTGATGGTACGTCTCTTGGAATTTCGGATGGGAGTGTTACTTGGGAGAGAGCTGAGAGACTGCTCTCTGATTGGATGCTGGAAGGTGAGGATAGTATTTTGACCATCATACTGAGAACCACTTCTTTTAGACACCTGCTTTAGCTCAGACCAATGCTCTGTAGATCTCGCTATTCCTTCATTGGACACTAAATTTTAATCATTTACATGTTCGGGACAAATGTCTTTGCATACGAAATTTTATTATAATCAGACAATTCCTTCTTGGTGCATCGTTTTTATTTTTGTTTTGTTACTGAGTGTATATAGTATATACATCGTGCTGGAATATATAGCATATAGAATACTAACGTATACAAATCTATAAAGATGAATTTAAACAAATATGATACATATTATTTGACAGTCAACTCTCGGATTTCGGGTGGCTGCGGTAGCCTAATGGTCAAAGATCTTGGACTCGTGGATGGCGTATCTTGAGTTTGAGCCAAGTGCCGCTGAAGTACCGCCGTTTGGAGGGAGCCGCTGCACATTAAATATGTCGAAGCTCAAACGTCCTCCCGTCAGTGGCGCACACAAGGGGCGTCCCCGGTTCCGGACTCCCCCCCCCCATGGCCCTTGATTTTTTCGAATGATTATAATCTTATATATATTGTACGTAAAATTTTATTAAGTATCTGTTATTAATAATTAATTGTATTAATTAATGCTAATTATTTATTCAATAATTAATTTTTAACTGTTTTTTGTTCCCGAAAATCGACAAAATCAAAAAAATATGTTGGATGGTGTATTGGAGCATGATACGAGAATGGCGGGCTTTCAACTTAGGACTCTCCCTTGGAAAAATTCCTGTGTGCACCATTGCCTCCCATTGATCACTTGACCATGGTACAAAATTATAAAGTCCGTCGAGCAGCTTTATAGTACTATGTTAATAAAATTCTCTCTCTCACTCTCATTTCGAGAGCTATAATATATATCAATGTGTAAATAATCTTTCTTTGGTAACAGTTAAAACATGAAGAAAAAAAAAACTGAAAAACTATCAAAAACTAATGCTTTAAGTGGGACCGGCACGTCCATAGGAGCCCATGTAAAATTGCGTAAGTTTATGTACCTTTTTCTCGGAAACTACTTACTTCTCATGGATAAAATTTTTACTATAGATTATGTGTAGTATCAACAAAACTTTAACAAAAGATTTTATCTTTTTGTTAAAAATTAAAAAAATTATGAATTTTTATAAAAAAAAATGTCCAATTCTTCCCCCCTGAAATTTAGTTTAAAAAAGCCTTATCTAAAAAAGTTTGCCAGATATGTCTAATTCCCTCCATTAAAGTGTTAAAAGTATGCTCACTGAAAGTTTGAGGATAATATAAGTAGTTTTTGAGAAAAAGGTACACAAAGTAAAAAATATTACATTTTAAGAAAATAGGCTTTAAAGTAAAAATTTGTAATTTTTGAGCATTTACTTTTTTTAGTACTTTTTAGAAGCTTATGAAACATTTTTTTAACCCTCTGCTCCTACAAAAGGCTCTTCTAATTTCCTTTTTTTCATTATTTTTAACAAATTTACCTTTTTTTGGATCTCAAGATGCTTCCGTTCGGCTACACGAATCATAAGTGCATCTAATTTTTTGAAGCATGGCCCACAATTCTAACTTGGTTCAATATCGCAATGTTTTAAGATCATTCATTTTGCTACATGACTCCTATTGAACTGCGCAATAACCGTATTTACTACAATTTTAGCGTTTTTAATTCCACAAATGTAGATTTTGGAATTACTGACCATATGGTGTTGTTATTAACTGACTCATTTGAACAAAATACGTGTACCCCTACACTTTTGGATATTCCCAATACACTCTATTTTTTTCACTTGAATATCATATGGATTTGCGATCATCAGAAACTTATGCAAGGAGAAACACAGGTGCTCCTAGCAGAGCTCATTTGATGCGTGTCAAGGAGTAGCTTCATTTAAAAAATAAGATTAAAAATACTTCTAATTACTGTATTTCCTCATATCATTTATCATTTTAAACAGAAATATTTTTATTTTTAAAAAATACAAAAAAGTGAAAATCGATAAAATTTTAAAAATTTATGTGCCAGAACTCCTGAGTGTGGTTCATACTGACTTTCCCCCAAAACAGATCACCTAAAAGTAATCTCCCTATTCTATTCTGAATGTAAAAGAAACGTGTGTATTATTAGACTATTAAAGAAAAAAATAACCGATAGATAATTTAATCCGTTTATTTTATATTTAATGTAATTAAAGGTATTACATTAATTATTCCCACACTTAATAATTATTAAATTTATATTAATCTATTAATATAACATATCATTGAGTATTAGAGATAGTAAGCATTTTTTTTTTTTTTTGCACAAAATTTATACATAGGTCTGCTGTCCAATTCGCGTGGTTACAAATATATACGTTATTCATTCAAGTACTAATTTATTTTTGGATTAAATTATAATAGCTCAAAACAATCGCTTTAATTTAATTACATTGTAATGTGCCTTTATTTTTTTTCTTTCAAGAATGAACATTAGAGCGCTTTTTAAATGCATAATTAAAGCAGATTAGTTGAATCGCATTTCCAGATCACATGAACGGAAGTGAGACTCCAACCTTCAACTTCCTGCTTTTCAGTGAAGCATTAGTGGGCATCGTTTTCTTTCCGACCCTTGGAGACGCCTTCACACAAAAGCCAGGCGCTTAATTAAGTACTTAATTCATCAGTTTGTTTCTGTCTTCGAATGATCTTCATGGATACCATCTCAGCGAAGGCTAGAAAACAAACAATTAATGCTACATGCTTGAAGTGGTGCGCTTATCCAACAGGACAGAACCCGTGACCTTCCGTTCTGTATAAGAGAATATTAACGTCGCCCTGTTCAGCTACACGAGGGCTTTTGGCGACGGGCCGCGTAATTTTGAACCAAGTGACACGGACGACACCTGAGCTGGCATCTCCCCCTCTCCTAATTACTACACCACACCAACGGGAGGACGTTTAAGTTCTCGACAGATTTAACGCGCATAGCTCCCCTATATGGCGTGTCTTAAGTGGTACTGGGCACGAACTCATGACACGCGAGCCACGAGTCCGATACCTTGATCATTTGGCTACAGCTGCCACCTTTCGATCTGAAGCCGAGTAACTTAATTACTATACCAAAATGATTACCCTAGTACAGAGGTTGTTACTGGCTTAGATAGATGATATCGCTACACACTTCCCCACCAGTGAGTCGGTGGATAGGCCTACGAACGATATAGTTGTTATGGCGAGCGTGTTGTGTGAGCAGTTGTTGCTGTAATTGGAGGAGTTGCGTCAAGTGAGTCTGACGACTTTGCTGCGTCAAGTGAGTGACAAGTTTGTTTTGCTGCGCCAAGTGAGTTTGGCGAGTTTTGTTTTTGCTGCGTCAAGTAAGTCTGATGAGTCTTTGGTTGCTCTTTTTGCGAGTAGATGGCACCGCGACAGTTCAGAAGGTTTTGCGTTTTTCTTTTCAGCCAGGATTACCAATGTCAGGGATAGAATCCGTGACCTTTCGACCTGAAGCCGAGTAACTTAACCACTATATCAAAATGACCACACTAGGAGGTTGTTACTGGTTTACATAGATGATACCGCTACATGCTCTTGTACTCGAAAAAATGTTTTATCCAAAATCAATATAAAAAGTTGCGACATACTTTAAAGCTATAAGAAAAACTAGCCATAATTTTAAAAAAAACACAATTTATTTACTATTCTCAACGACAACACAAATTCAGCAATCAAAGTTAAGAAATGCACTAATTGATAAATATAGGAACAATCGCGAAGCAGACGAGATAAATAATAAATCGGATCACTTACAGTTAGCACTTCCAGGCAATACACTTTCTTATATTTGAACATAATTTCTAAAGTAATCCAATTCAGACGGATCAAATCCAATTTAATAACTAACTGACAAATCGTCAATCTTAATATTAATTAAATAATCTATGAAGTGCTCTCGTCTAACTTTACGTTAATCTTCATACTATCCTTTAGCTTCTAACCTCTTTTTCCTCTAACTCGAACGTTTAATCTTTAAATTCAAGCCTTGATTTGTATAATCACATATTCTTCTTCAGAGGCAAGTTTTTAATAGAATAAATTTTAAAGACCCAATATTCCCCAAGAGGACTATTAGTAGGAAGAACGCGAATAGACCCGTTACAGTGTTTTCAAGTAATTATAATCTTCTATAACGATTTATTAAGGATTTGAGATTTTAATGCTTGATTCCATGGCAGGTAACGGAAAAGAGTTCGATGAATTACTGAAAGAAAAAGCATCTTTAAAAAAAAAAAGGGGGGGGGTCTGTTAAGTTAATTGGGTGCAACTGTTAATAGGAGACATCCATCGATTCATTGATGTTCATAAACCACAAATCAACTAAAATTTTAACGACCAAGCCAAAATCCGGCCACCCATCTGAAGTGTCACCTCGAGCATTTTGCTTTGTAATATGCTCTATAAAAATAAATCCAAGGCTTATAAGCTTCACAAATAGATAAAAAATGTTGCTAAAATATTGCAAAAAAAAAAAAAACCGTGATTTTTTTTATTTTTTATCTACAATTTGAAAAGAACTGAAAAAGGATAATTATCATGGCCGAGTTGCACTCAAGAAGCCCTTAATCTCTCGAGTGAGCAACGCTAAGAGGATAACTTTTGCCAAAAAACACCTAAATAGGACACATAATTATTGGAAAAATGTGTTGTATATTCATTAGAAAGTCATTTTTGTATTTTTGGCATTAAAAAAGACAAAAATATGCCAGCAAAAATTCCTGCACAGATTCTTAAGAAAGAAAATCTCTTTTCGACTATCAAACATGGAGAAGGAGGCATAATGTTTGGGGGAACGTAGGAAGAGCCTCTGGGTTGGAAATCTGGAATTAATTGAATCAGCAATGTACAAAATTGATAACTTGAATTTTTTGAAGTAAAATGTAAGGGCAATTGGCGAGAAATTTGCGGTGAACGAGGATTTTAACTTTCTGTAGGTTAAAGGTACCGAGCAAATGGCTTACATTGTAAAGCTATGGCTGCTATACCATGTGCCAAACCAATACCATAAGCCATCCCAGTCCTCAGACCTAAGCAAAATACAGCATTTGTGGGGTTTACTCGAGTGTATAATCAGGGAGAAGGTAATAACATCCAAAAAATGCTCAAATCTGTCATAGTAAAAGAATGGAACAAAATAACCCCAGAAAAGACAACTAAGCTAGTTGAATCCCTGCCAAATATGTTGAGAGAGTTATAGAAAGAACAGAATAG
>BMAO01036748.1:0-67683 GCA_019973975.1 Trichonephila clavata | reverse complement strand
CGTTCACAAAATCAGCATGACCAATATTCTTTTTCGAAGTAACTTTGGCTTATGTTTTTTCCTCTCCTCTAAGCCGGCGTTGCACGGGCTTATACCGAGGGTATAACTTAATTCCCCATGTTAATTTCCTCCTTTTATTCTAACGCCAACACTTTGGTGTGGGTTTGACGCGTACGATGTGAGTGCATGACCCGTGAGTGCGTGTCATGGCTTTGTTGGCTTAACATTTTCCCTTCTCTTTCACGAATTTCTCGATCTAGTACCACTGAAGACCCGCGTGTAGGGGTGGGATGCCCGTAAATATGTCGAGAGTCAAACGTCCTCCCGTTGGTGTGGTAGTTAGGAGAGGGGGTGCCAGCTCAGGTGTCGTCCGCGTCACTTGACCATGGTTCAAAATTACGTGGACGTCCCAAAAGGCCTCTGTAGCTTAACAGTGGGACGTTAATATTCGTCAATCTTCACAAATTCAGCACTTCAATATTATTTTCCGAAATTACTTTGATTTCTTTGTTTCTTTCCTCTCCGCTTAGCCCGGCGTTGCACGGGCTTTTACCGAGTGAATAACTTCACCCTCATGGAAATTTCGTGTTTCCCTCAGGCCGATAGCACCTGTGTGTGTGTGTGTGCGTGCGATGTGAGTGATTTCTTTAACAATGTCATAAAAACTCCCTTTTTCGAAATTTGTTCTTGCGTTGGTGTGGTGTGGTAATTATGAAGATGGGTGAAAGCTCATGTGTCGTCCTCGTCACTTGAGCATGGTTGAAAATTTCAAGGTCTGTCACCAAAAACCTTGAATAGGCAAACAGTGCGAATTTAAAAATCACCCACTCACTTTCCAATTCTTTCCTTTTCCTGAGTGAATAACTTCATCCCCATGGAAATTTCGTGTTTCCCTCAGGCCGATAGCACTTGTGTGTTTGCGCACGATCTGAGTGATTTCTTTAACTATGTCATAAAAACTCCCTTTTTCGAAATTTGTTCTTGCGTTGGTGTGGTGTGGTAATTCTTAAAGATGGGTGAAAGCTCAGGTGTCGTCCTCGTCACTTGAGAATAGTTGAAAATTTCGAGGTCCGTCACCAAAAATTCTCGAATAGGCAAACAGGGTGAAATGTAGCCTTTTTAAAGATAGTTGTATGTTCAAAAAAGACAGAAAAGTAGAAATTTTACAAATTTCAAAATTTCACTACTATTTTAAATATTGAAGTAAAATTGTTAGGATTTATTGAAATATTCGACACACGGGAAAAATGTGTCATGCAATTATCTTTATAAAAGAAGAAATTATTAAATGATTGTTTTAAGTATTTTGAGTGTTTTATTAAAATTTGTTTCGAATGCATAACATACTGCCATGGAAATTCACCTTCCTTTATCAAAGTTCCTGGTATATGTGTGATTCCTTTATATTAACGTCACTACAATTCCCTTTGTTTTTTAAAAAAAATATATCTTCCAGATCTTACTAATGTCAGACAGGTTTCAGTTCTCTTTCTACAGCACGGTGTTACAGTGGCTTTTTTGAGTGTAGAACTATTTTCCCCCTGACTCTCCCCTCAGATATAAGATTTATCTTCAAGTTTCTATTCATGACATATCAAAAACAATATTGCTTTAGTAAAAAAATAATAAATTTAAACAATAAAAAGAAAACTATTTTGATGCTTGAGTAAAAAAAGTCATCATTTTTTAATAATAGATAATTTCTAGGAATCTAAAATAATTAAATAATTTTCAGGTTTTCATTAATCAATCAATCGCTACTTACAGTTAGCTTAAAAAGGTCTCTAGAACGTATTTTTATCCAAAATAATAGGCGATATACTTTTTATTAACAAATAATTAATTTAATAAGAAAATAATAGAAACATTCCTTTTATTTTAAAAAAATATATTAATTTAATTCCATTATTATAAATAATAATAAAAAAAATTAAATATTGCTTTAGTTTCGTAAAATATCTATTATTTTAAATCCATTTTCTAAAAAAATAAATACAAAAATTCTCCCCGTTAATTATCGAAAGGACTATTCATTTTTTCATTTCGTTGTTTTTGAATGTTAGATTAAAAATATATAAGAATGAAAAAGCCTGGAAATTTATTTACATTCACTGCACAAAATCATTCAAAAAGAAAATAATACTGTGTGTGAGACTAATATATGTTTCAGAATTATATTTTTTTTACAGTATTTTTTATTCCACTCATTCACTTTTGCCAAGAACAGCAAGTTTGACCTTGGCCACTGAGCGTTAAACAGAGGGAGAAAAAAAAATAATAATGATTCTAGCGCATGCGCAAAGCCTTTAGAATGTCTTTAAAGCTTTCATTATTTTTGAGGGCTCAATTTTTAATTGAAAATTCCAAGTTTTCACAATTGATTGGAAACAACAATAATTTTTAAAGAAAAAAGGTTACAAAAATAATGCTTGTATTATTTCTCGCAAAAACTTTATTTTATGAAAATCACAAAAAGAAATCTTTAAAATCCGTAATTTTTAAGCGAAATCGACACACGGGAAGAGAAAAAATCATAAAATATGCAAAACAGCATTGTTTTGTAAAAAAAAAAAAAGTTGTTTTTTTTCTATAAAATTCTTTAAAGAAAAATAGTTTTTTCCCGGAAACGAAACTGTAGCCTTTTTAAAATTAGTTGTGTGCTGAAAAAAAGACAGGAAGTATAAATTTTTCAAATTAAAAATTTCACTACTATTTTAATTCTTGAAGTAAAATTGTGAGAATTTTTTGAAATATTTGACACGGGGAAAAAAGTTTCATGCAATTACGCATTATTTTAAAGTAAACTATAAGTTTTATGAAAGAGAACAAAAATTTCGATACTGATAAATATTTTAAATGAATCTCAGAAATGCATTGAATGCATTTTAATTTAAAAAAATATATTAATTTAAATCCATTATCAATAAATACTAATAAAAAAAATTCTACAGATAGCTCTTGAAACGTTTGGATGTTTGATTAAACATATATGTGTTAAAAATCCACCTTTGGGGAAAACCTAGTTATATGCCAACATTCACTGAAAAAAACTTTCAAAAAGAAAATAATACTATTTGATAAAAACATGTAATTTTTTTAATTTTAATCTTATAGTTTTTAATTCCACTCTGTGTTAATTAATTTATTTAAACACGTATCTGCGAAAAAAAGTATATTATAAAAACTAACTTATTAATTATTTTCTAATGAAATTGATTAAAATTGCTCATTTAGCAATTATTTGTGACATACCATTTGCTTACATAATGGCAGCACTGAAAATGAAGTAAATTTCAGATCAGTGGGGATACAGCAAGTGAATTCAATCATTGATTAAGTGATTCAATGCGAAGGAAAAATTGAGACTATTTAAAAATTCTTTAAAAAAAAGTTTTGGGAATTTTATTTTTTAAATGAATGGATCTAAAAGAGAAAGGCTTGAAGTTAATTAGTGTAGAATATCGATTTAATAACACGAAAAGTAATGTGTGGCGACGCAATGTCCAGTAGAAGAAAAAATTTAAGACAAGTATGAAAAGAGCGACCGGCGGTTTCTACGAGGCGTACATCATCCTTTCACATTGACCACGCACGGCAGTGCTGCAGTTATAGTCTTGAGTGTAGCGGGAGCTCTGAGCACTCCGCCACCAGACAGTTAACCAATGTTTGGCTAAATGTAAAATCGCGTATTTTAAATTATTTTAAAAAATCATTACCTTTATTTTAAGGGCGTAATTTTTGCGTTAATGCTCTCAAACATCACCAACTATTTGCATAAATAACGTACTTTGAAATAAAAAATGTACAAATTACTACTTTTTAATTTATTTCTAAAAAAAAAACATAAGTTTACGAAAATCACAATTTTTTTTTTTAAATCCGTAATTTTGAAGCAATTTTTTCAATCTTCGTATATGTTACGGATAATATTACTGTACACACGGAAAAAAGGTTTTGTGAGATTATCTTCATAAATGACGAAGTTATTCAATGTGAAGTAAAAATTAAGACTACTTTTTAAAAATTCTTAAAAAAAAAGTTTTGGGAATTTTATTTTTTAAATGAATGGATCTAAAAGAGAAAGGCTTGAAGTTAATTAGTGTAGAATATCGATTTAATAACACGAAAAGTAATTCATACCCAACGATTTAGAAATAATTTTCATTAAAACGCATCTGTTTTAACACTATTTTAAAAAATTCGAAAAAAAATAGAAAATATCGTTATTTTACAAAAACAATTATACCGTGTCGTGGCGAAATAAATGATCTTTCCGATTCTGTAATTATTTTTTGTCTCATTTCGACACCGAAAATTAGATGACAATTTTAATATGGTGGAAAACGTAAGATTACCGCTCGGCCGAAACGGAAGGGAAGTTCCACCAAGTAAACAACCGGCAGGAGTAAAACAATTAGGCGTTTTAAGGTTTTTAATTAATATCTTTTTAACTAATTACAATATCGGAATATAAATAGGCAATACGGCTTCCCCGGAAAATTCCCGATCTTTTGGTACCTTCCGCGACTTTCTGCGTGGTGCTGTTCGTGAGAAGATAGACGCACATAGATAGATAGATAGATAGATAGATAGATAGATAGATAGATAGATAGATAGATAGATAGATAGATAGATAGATAGATAGATAGATACGTTTGTTTACCTTCGAATTTTAATAGTGTAAGATATCTATTAATAAAATTAATAGGGTAGTTTTGAATTAAACAGTATTTAGTAAAATGTTTATAATTTTTTATTTTTTCTGATTTATTAGAAACTAGAAGTTTATTGCGTAGTGTGTAATTAAGAACAATATTTATGAATATAGATACATGCACATTACTCTCCCAATGCGGTACTTTTATAATATTGAAATTAAAGTCTTCTCGTTTATCAAAAATATTAGTAACTATTTTATAATCATTTAATTTAATTTCTATATCAAGAAAATTTGCTTCGTAACTGTTACTATTTGTCTGTATTAAATTAAGATATTGTGGATAAAAATTAATATTAGGTATAAAGTTGTCTTGCTTGCCAAAAATGATTATATCATCTATATAACGAAAAAAATAAAATTCTAATATATATATATATATATAAATTATTGATATCCAAGCGCTAGTATTAAGAATTCGATTATATTGAAAAATATAAATATTCCTGTAACTCTCGACTCTTGATATAAAAAATGACAGGACTTCTAATTTGTATTTTTTAAAAATTGAAGTATAGAATGATATTTGTACTTTCGTAACCTATTACCAAGTGGATTTCCGCATAACCAATTTTTGGTGGATCTCTACTCCGTAAAATAAGCATGCAAGACAAATTTTAAGCCTAAGTCTAATAGAGTAAAAACGAAGTTTTTACTATGAATACCCTCCGTAATTCCGTTGAGAGTCATTCTCCAATATAACTGTTCTTATCGGATTTCAATTTAACAAAAGGAAAATGCAAACCAAATTCCACTATTATAGTCCTTGTAGTTCAAAAAAGGGAATTTTTTTTGTGTGTCAGTACGCCCCAGTAACCCTCTGGGTATTCCCAAAAATACATTCTTAGTAGATCCCTATGCAACAAAAGAAAAATGCTTAACCGATTTCAAGTATGTGGGTCTAACAATTCAAAAACGGGAATTTTTTTCTATAACTCCCCGTGACCCCTTGCAACCCTCCTTAGGGGTCGATCTTTGTATTAATGTTTCGTTTTAATGGAACTCTGTTCCATTAAAACGAAACATTAAAACTGTTCCATGCCACCAATTTTCAAGCAGGTAGGTATAATAGTTTAAAAACGGAAATATTTATCACGCCCCTTAATTTCCCGAAAAGGAACTTGAGGGTTGATTTTCGCGAAACCCATTTTGTAGCGGTTCTCTACTCTGCGAAAGAAATCTTTTTACCAATTTCCAACGTCTAATAGTTTAAAAATGGGAATAATTATCTATAACGCCTCTTTAGCCCCCGCAACTCCACTTGGGGGTCTGTTTTCACAAAACCCATTTTAGGAAATAGACTGTATTAAAGGAATCTGCTTACTAAATTTGAAGACTGTGAGTCTAATAAATTAAAAATGAAAAAAATTATCTATAACGCCCCTTGAGCCTCCTCAACGCCACCTGGGGTCGATTTTCACAAAACACATTATATAGCGGATCTTTACTCCATGAAAGGATTCTACTTATCATATTTCAAGACTGTACTTCCAGTAGTTTAAAAATGGAAACAATTATCTATAACTCTCCTTAAGACCCGTAACGCCACTTAGGAGTCGATTTTAACGAAATCCATTTTGTAGCGGATCTCTACCCTATAAAAGAAATCTGTTTACCAAATTTCAAGACTGTACGTCTAATAGCTTAAAAATAGGAATTTATAAAGCCCCCCCCCCAACACCACTTGGGGTTAATTTTCCACAAACCCATTTTGTAGCGGATATTTACTCCATGATTTCAAGCAGGTAAGTCTAGTAGTTTAAAAACGGAAATATTTATCTATTACGCCCCTTAATCCCCCGCAACACCCCTTGGGGGCTATTTTCACAAAACCCTTTTTTTAGCTGATCTCTACTCTATGAAAGGAATTTATTTATCAAATTTAAAGACAGTACGTCACAAATAGTTTAAAAATGGAAATAATTATCTATAACGCCCCTAAACTCCCCCCAACGCCACTTGAGGGTCGATTTTCACGAAATGCATTTTGTAGCGTATCTCTATCCTATGAGAGGAATCTGCTTACCAAATTTCAAGACTGTGCGTCTAATAGCTTAAAAATCGAAATAATTATTCATATCTCCCCTTAACCCCCCCGCAACACCTCTTGGGGGTCAATTTTCCCAAAACTCATTCTGTAGCGGATATTTACTCCATGAAAGAAACATGCCTATCAATTTTCAAGCAGGTAGATATGATGGTTCCAAACGGAAATATTTATCTCTTTCGTCCCTTAATCCACCGCAAAGCCACTTGGAGGGGGGGGGGCTATTTTCATAAAACCCATTTTGTAGCTGATCTCTGCTCTATGAAAGGAATATACTTATCAACTTTAAAGACTGTACGTCCAATAGTTTTAAAATGGAAATAATTATCTAAACAACCCCTTAAGCCCTCTCAACGCCACTTGGGGGCCGATTTTCACCAAACTTATTTTGTAGCAGATCTCTACTCTATGAAAAGAATCTTTTTACCAAATTTCAAGATTGTACGTCAAGCAGTTTAAAAATGTCAACGATTATTTATAACGCCCCTTGCGGTTGGAATTTCGCAAAAAATCCGTTCTTAGCTGATCTCTACTCCATAAAAGGAACATGTCTACCAAATTTCAAGCCTGTAGGTTGAATAGTTTCGGAGATATCGTGATTAGTCAGTCAGTCAGTCAGTCAGTGAGTCGCTTTTTTCATTTATATATATAGATCAGTATTGCATGATGCATTTGATAATTAATTTAAAAATATTAAGTTAAGAAGTTTAATAATTACCAGTGATCCCATGAGCTTGTCACACACACACACATATATAAAATTATGTACAAAAATTAACAATTATCTGGAGGATTTGTACGGTTTATAATTAACTGCCGATAAAAAGTTACGTGATTCGCCCCCCAAATCAACCGTTTTCCACGTAGGCAAGCGTATGTGATGTGTTGAAGGGGGGGAGGGGTGTAAATAAGGAATTATATATATATATATATATATATATATATATATATAATAAGCATATTCTTTGAAATAAGTAAATTCTTCGCAAACACTGTCAGGTCCTTTTATTGCAACCTAAAGCCTTCGGAATAATTTTATTGATAAAAGTGCACAGAAAAGATTTTACTTCGAAAAGACGCACATATACGTCCGGGGAAATTAAAGCTTTGGTGAGCTAGACGTTTATATACGCCCCAGTGGCACTTAAGAGGTTAAGGTAGTATTGTTGCCTTAGCGTCGAAGTATAGTATTATTGAATTCAACACATTGTTATTTAAAGGAAGGGGGCGCGACGAAAATTATGTTTCAATATTGGGTGACAAATAGTGATATAGTTTGAGAAGCACTGAACTACAGCCATTAAACAGGGTGGAGCAAATAAAAGTGGTCCTGAGAATAAAGTTCCAGGTTGCAAAGAAACACGGCATAGGAAAGGAGATAGCTCTCCTAACCTGCTTACAGTGGTGTGTTGAAAATGCCCTTCGTTCATCTTTTGGTACCTTTGGACTCTTGTCAGCAAGTTGTGGAAGGTAGATGGAAGCTGGTCTGCTGGAGTCGCTGCAATCTCATCAAAAATGTTCTGCTGCAGTTCTTGATGACTATGAGGGCTGTTGCGATACACCCAGGGACGTCTTAAGACTGCTCGAGGCCATGGGCTCCTACTCAAAAGTAGGCCCTAGGCTTGTGACTTAACGTAGAATTTTAGTCTCCCCCTGCAAATTCAGGTTTAGGGCCCATAGCCCAAATACGTACTTAGCGTCAATCAAGCTTTGAGCCCCTTAGATTCCCTGGGCCCCCCGCGATGCAATGGTCAACAATGACCCGAAACAAATAAAAGTGCATGACTTCCAATCACACAAACCGTCTTTTGACTGAATGAGTAATGATGGTGTATGGTGGTAGGCCTAAGCCTGTACCTGAACGACAGTCATTCAATGTGGCCATTTGACAAAGTCCCCAGTTTTTCGTAGAATATAACTATTTGACTGTTGAAATTATTCCAATTATGATCTTTTTTGGTTGAGTCGAGAACGAGACGAGACCCCCATTTTGGCCTAGGCCCTGGGCCCGGGCCCAGTTAGCCTCTGTCTTAAGACTTCCCTGGATACACCACAGACTTGAAGGTTCCCTACAAAAAAGTAATCACACACTGACAGTTCAGGTGACCCGGGTAGCCAGCTAGGACCGAGATCAGACTGACTTCTGATAACAACTCTGACAGGACAGGAGGGAAGATTGTGAAATAGGTTCCATGATTCAGAGGGATATATGGGCAGTTGCACCATCCTGTTAGAAGAAACTATAGATGTTTTCCTCCTCAGTTAATGTTGACACAATTGGATTGCCACTGATCAACTCACACTGACACAGCCCACGCTAAGATCTAAACCGGTTTCGATCTCTTGGTGTGCTTGTTACATTCTGTCCAATCGTCAAGGTCGCTTTTATTTGACCCACCCTTAACAAAAAAAAAAGGTAGCATTAAAATTTGATATGGTAATTGCATACAAACATGATGTTTGTCTTTTTCATCAATGATTGAAATTTTATCAGTTGAATCTCATAATAATGGTAAATAAACGTAGTGCATTGATTTATGGTCATTCTCTGTGACCTTTTTTTTTTCTTTTCTCGTGCTTTAAATAGTTATACGAGTATCAAATGTTTTTTTTTTGTCTTTGGTGACAATCATGGTGTAAATATATGTATAATAATATAGATTTATAAATACAAAAATCACTAAAATGCCCTTCAGTTTGGTTGTAAGCCTTTCAAATAACAATAATTATATTAACAGAACGCATTTTAACTTATCTTTAGTGCAGGTGCTGATATTTCTATCAATCATAGTATCTGAAATGCCATCAACCACACACACAGTTTATATTGAGATCCCTTTTTCCTTCACTCTTTTCTATTTTAGTTTGTATCTTCTTTAATTTCTCAAATATAGCAACTTAAAAATCATTTAAATAAGAGCATGCTCTCCTTTAGCATTCAAACTTCTTAGAAGCACTCAACCATCATTTGCATCATACAAACAATTATTGTCCAAATAAAAATTTCAATATTAAGGCAAAAATAAATTTTATTTGAATTATCATTTAGGTTCATAAATGTTGGTAATTAGTTTATTCAATTACAATTGGCTTTTCTTATTACTGGCTTTAAAATTTCGATTTTTGTATCCCTTATGTCAGTATATTTCTCAAACTGTGGAGCGCACCGTCCCCTAGAGGGCGTGATAACTCTACGAGGGGGCGTGAGCATATTGAAAAGTCGAAAACAAAAGATTATTTAGAAAAAAATTATTAATTTACTAATATAATACATTGGTATATTAACATTGATAAAAAACACTTATAAATGTTTCGGTACTGCACAATGTATTTTACAATTAATTTAACACTATTAAATTAAGAACAACATTAATAATTACCAATGACCCGATGGGCTTGTCGCATGCAAAATTATATACAAAAATTAACATTTATGTCGATCACTTGTACGGTTTATAATTATTCCCTTTTCTACTTAATTAAAGTTACGCGATTCGCCCCTCCCCAATGCCACCGTACTATGTGATGTACTATGTACACCCAATGTACACCGTACTAAGGCGTACTATGTGATGTATTGGGGTGGGGTGGAGAGAAAAGAATGAATATATATATAAGTAAATCCTCTGAAATAAGTAAAAGTCCTTCACAAATACTGTCAAGAGATCCTTCGGAGAGGACCTCTTGACACTTCAAGAGGCATTCCATAACCTTCGGAATAATTTTATGAATACCAGTACACAGAAAAGGTCGTACTTCGGAAAGACGTATATATACGTCCGGGGCAATTAACGCTTTCCCTGAGCGAGACGTTTATATACGCTTGAACCCCTAAGAGGTTTATGTCTTATTGTAGTTTTAGCGTCAAAATATATTATTGAATTAAATATATTATTGGTGAGGAAGGGCGCGATTAAAATTATGATTGAATATTGGGTCGTAAGTATTGAAACTTTGAGAAGCACTGCTTTCTGGACATTTAATACGAATACAACTTTGTGGCATATTTGCAGTACTCTTTGATCGTCTTATGTTTAAAAAACAGAATTAAATAATATTGAATATGTGTCATTCTCTTAATGCATTGTTTTTAATAGTTACTTGTATAACATACTTTTGAGAAATGAATGCGATTCTTATTTTCATAAGAATCAAATTCATTTCCTTTGAGACTTATTTTCTAGAAATTTATTTATTTTCATTATTTTCACTTCAACATATTAAAGATTTTTACCAGAGATAAGTAGGAAAAGTCACGTTTCTTCCATTTTTACTTGATAAGATTTTCATCATCCTTAAAAACACATTTATGATTATTTTCAGCAATAATTTTCAGTAAAAAGTGGGGCGTTTGAAGTGTGAATCGAAACTTTTATCATCCTCAATTAATTGGATAAAAATTTGTAGAAATTGCTTATCTTGGAACATAATTATTTTATCTTTTATTAGATAGTTTGAAGTCATTTCTCATTATAAGATTTTGCATGGTCATGATGGTGAAAGAAATATACATTACCTCATAAACGATGCTCAGTATAAAAAGTCTTTGAGAAAAGTAGCAGAAACATAGTTTTCATTGTCATAACTTTGAGCAAAAATGGAAGTAAGTTTTTACTTAAATTTTTTTTATTAAAATTGTAAGGCCAATAATAATTATGTTCTATTAGTAGTCCACTTAATCACACATATGAAATGAGCAAAATTTTCAGTGTTTTTCTTAAATAGAAAGGGTTGTTTTCAGGAAAAATAAATGTAATTTTAACCATAAATTATTTTAAATTTTCATTCAAATAAAAATTATACTGCTTTTTAAGACTTTTTTTTATAGAAATCCTTAAAAAAGGATGAAAAGGAAATGCTTTTAAAACGTATTTGTTCAGAATGTGAGAAGTAAATATAAAACTAAATTTGCTTCTTGAATACTTTTTAAAATCGATAAATATCCTGAAAATTTTACTCAACTTTGGAAATAATTTTTTTAGAAAAGCAATCCTTGTTAAAACTTAAATTCTTGCTTCATAATTGATCGCAAATTATAAAATATCAGAAAAAAAAATTTTTAACTATGCATTTTTATTGAAAGATATATTGGACATTTTTTGTAACAGCAAATTGTAAATTGAAATATTTATTCAACCGAAATATTTAATTTACAGGAAAATATTTTACAAGACTACATAATAACATATTTGTTGCAACCATCACTTTATTAATTTAAGTTATTTTTCTCATTATATTGTAACGAAGCAAATTATAATATTTAATTTAATACATAATTAGAAAGTTAGTTTGTGGGCTTTTGTCACTGTTTATACCAGCTCTTAATAATAATCTTATTTTCGAATGAGTGAGTGAATATTAAAGTCGCACTGTTCAGCTATATACACGAGGGCTTTTGGCGACGGTCCACGTAATTTTGAACCATGGTCAAGTGACGAGGACGACACCTGAGTTAGCACCCCCTCTCCTAACTACCACACCACATCAGACCAACGGGAGGATATTTGAGCTCTCGACAGATTTAACGTGCGTCGCTCCCCTACATGGCCTTAATTTTCGAAAATATTCTGTAATATAGAAAAAGACTTTCTCTTGAATTGAAGTGAACTCATAAAAATTAAAAAATTATGAATTTCATACTTACTTATCTATAACCAGAAATTGAAAATTTTACTGAAATAGATTCAAATTATTCAATATTTAAAGATAATTTTGACTTTCGTTTTCAAAATCTAGACTTCGCATGTTAAAGAACCAAAGACTTTGACTTTTCTGTGTGAATTATTACTACTTTGTATTTCTTCAATTACTCGTTTCTTTCCATATAAATTCTTTGCATAATATTAAATAAGCACAGAAGCCTAAACATGTTCTTTTATTAAGTAAAATTAATGACATATTTAATTTAATATTTTAACTAAAAAATTTGTAGAAATAAAGTTAAATACTAATTAAGGGAATGAATCGTAAAGGTTTTATTCTGATTGGTTAGCATTGCAGGATTAAGCTGTTTATTATTTAGTTGAGAAAAATAATTATAAATTTAACAAAAGCGAGCTTCTGAAATTTACTTTTAAAATTATTTTCTTTTACCTTGGTAAATTTACTTTTTTATTATTACCTTGAGAAAATATTTTTCTCATAAACGTTCCGAATGTATTTCATCTAGTTTATAAACAGATTTCAAAATGAATTCACGAAAATTAGCTTATTCGTTATAACTCCCTCACAATCCATATTCGTTCCTCAAAACATTTTATTATTTCACAGTTCTATTTAAAATAAATATGAAAAATGATTGCTTAAAAAATTATTTATCAGTTTATTACACCAGAGAGACTTTCTATTATTCTAAATTTTTAAGGAGAAAAAAATCCGCAACCTTTTTTTTTTCTAGCTAAGTTGCAATTTAACTGTAACTTAGTTTGTGATTATAATTTATTGCATAATAGTGATAACATTATAATAAAATTAATATCGAGCTTTCAGAGTATCGGCTTCAGATGGTATCGTATTCTGATGCTAAATGTTCCTTTATGCTCAGATCTTACAGGATTAGGGCTATAATTTTGTAGATAGCTTTACTATTTGTAGTAGACCCTGGTATTAGGTTGAAACTTTGAAATAGAATTGAGTTTGCTAGAAAGGTGACCTTAAATTGTACGGTAGGAAGTGGCATCTGTAGCGGAGGTGAATCAATTTTCCGTACTTGGAGCGAAGCGATTAGCTCTCATTGTGATTTCACCATTCTTAAATTTAATTTTAAAATTCTGTAGGAAATGGAAACTCAAGGTTTAAAAATATATCAAAGTAGTAATGCTAACATGAATTAAGGTATCCGACTACTTGCGACGACTTTTTTTTTTTAAAAAAAAGAAAGATATAAGCATTCTTTTTTTTTTTTTTTTTTTTTTTTAAGATTTGTTTAGTACATTTTAAAATAAATATGCTGAAATTAAAAATAGAAAAAGAAATTATTGTTACAAAAATGGGTAAAAATTGACAAATATAACATAAGCGTGGCCCATTATGTACCAAAAGTTTATGAACAGATTTTAATTTTTTTCAATTCTGATGTATTCTTATGTTATTCATTTTTAAAATGACCTTCAGGATAAGAGATATTTTAATTTTTACAAAAACTAGAGCATTTTATCCTTATTACTATATGAAATTACTTAAAAAAACAGTAATTATATTTACATAAGGGGCTGTAAATTTTGTAATAAAACAGTGATTGATAATTCTCAAGGTTAAAACACTTCTACTACTATACAGAACATACAAAAAAAATTTCAGTTAATTATTTTCAAAACTTTTTAAGCAATTACTGTCCCTGTTTGAGTATTTAAAAAAAAAAACCATTTCGAGTAAAACGCGTTTTAAAGTATGACATCTTGCTTAAAGTAATGGCGTCTGCTTTTACTAAAACACTAGTAGTTTTTGTTCTAGTGAACGTAAAATAATAAACTTGGTATTTTTATAAAGCTAATAAGATGGACTATAAAATAAAATCATAAAAAAAATTTGTCAATTTTTGGCAAAATTCACAATTTTAGGATAGTCGGATACCTTAAATGTAAAAAAAAAAATCTGAAGAACAAATACAAAAATATTTAAGAAGAAATTTTGAAAAAGAAATAAAGTTTATATATATATATGAAGTGGCGCTCTAATCCAGAGAATTAGAACTCGCGACCTTAGGATTCGTCGCCCAGTAACATGACCACTAGACAGAAGTGATCACCAATGAAGAAGATTCGTTCTCGATACCTTCCGTTCCGTAAGCACATGACTTACCTCTAGACCAAAGTGATCATTTCTGTCTGGTGGTCATGTTACTGGGCTATGAATCCTAAGGTTGCGAGTTTTAATCCTCCGGATAAGTGCACAACTTCATTGGTGACCCTGGCTGAACTCAGAAAAAGGCAACCTTCTGAACTGTCGTGACCCCATCTATCCACCGCAAATGCAACCAAAAAGTCGTCGCATAGTGACGCAAATTTCAAGCCGTCACATGGTCACATGGCGACGCAACCCTCAAGCCGTCACGCACGAATGACGCAACCAGCAGAGCCGTCACAACTAGTCACGCAGCAGCAAACACGCTTGATATAACAAATACATCGTTCGTTCGCCTATCCACTGACTCACTGGTGGGGAAGTGTGTAGCGGTATCATCTACCATTTACATAAGCCAATAACAACCTCCACACCATGGTGATCATTTTGGTGTAGTGGGTAAGTTACTCGTCTTCGGATCCAAAGATACCTGGTTCTATCCCAGCGGATAAATGCGCCACTTTATATATATATAAGACAAAAAAAGAAAATTTACAGAAAGAACGATTCAGTCTGGGTATTCTCAGGTGTCAATCTCATCATTTAATTGCGAGGTTCATCATCAGTAGCCCTCGTGTTGCTTGTAACTATGATGTTAATAAACAATTTATCGAATCTGTCAAGATTAGATACCAACAGACGTGTTACATTACACCATTATAAGGACTTTGATCCCCGAATAGATTTAACGTGCTCCTCTCTTTCTCTCTTTACACGAAGCGTCACTAGAGTAGGTTTGTAAGTGATTGAGACCCGAACAAGATCCCTTCGTTTACGAGTCCGTTAAACCTTCAATCTATACCACAATCTATAACTTATCTGCATACTTTTAATTGTTTTATTTTTACTTCATAAAAATAATAAATCAAGTTTGTGTACTTTTTATTTTTATCTTAGATGCTTCACTTTTCAATGTTTTTGATGTTGCTGCTCGTGATCCTGGTGTTTGGAGTCTTTGGGGATAATCCTATTGTTGATTATGGAGATCGGGACCAACTGAGAACTTACTGCCATGAAAAATGCAAAAAAGAACTCGGATATTAGCCGCATCATGGACGAGACCATCCCTTGACGTTCTCCCTACTCAGTTCTCATTCTGTACCAAATTTCTTTTTGCACAAAATCTTTCCTTAGATTTTCTTCAAGCGAATGTTCGTGTTTTAGATATTGCCTACATACTGTTGGATTGTAACAAAGCATTTAACAAAAATAAAATTTTGCATTTCGTTTAATCTCTAATTTAATAGTTTTATTTGCTTTCATATGTGTTATTTTATATCTTTTGAGATGTGAAGAATTAAAAAGAATATAATTTGAAGCAATGGTTGCAAAACATTTAAACTTTAAAATTAAAAAATGCGAAATTTAAGAAATTGACGAGGACATGAAATAAGCATTTAAAGCCAGAGTCAGTTCATATACATACTGAAACTTATAGAAAAATTTGTCATTGACATGCAGTTGTCCTGAATTTCAAGGTCAGTGTTATTTAAAACATGTATATTGTGGAATTTTTTCTTTATTAAAAGAACTGTGTGTGTTTGAGAGAAGTACAAAGAGTTCATAGTTAATTGCATAAAACACGCAGCGACATTTTTTCCTCATTAAACAGCAGTAGGACTCATAAGAGAAAGAGATAAAGTATATTCATTATTTTATATCAAATACAAAGTAAAACAAAATAAAAAAAACAGAGTTTTTCTTCATTAGCATAAAAATTCTAATGTTTTAGAACCTTAATTTGAGTTAATGCCTTAATATTTCATTTTACTTTACAAAAATAAAAATAACTACACAAATATGGTGAAGTAATAATAAAGAATATAATATTGCAGATATGAATTTACCTTTGAAGCGAATATTTGTTACAACAAACAAACAAAATCAGTGCTTCTCAAACTTTCAATGTTTGCGACCCAATTTTCAATCATAGTTTTCATCACGCCCTCTTACATACATTAACAAAGTATTGAATTCAATAATAATGTAGTTCGATGCTTAAGCAACAATACGACTTTAAATATCAACGGTACAAATTAATAAGATAAGTATTTGTATATAATTTTGTATATAACAAGCCCATGGGTAAATTAACCTATTAACTTAGTATTGATGAATTAATGATGAAATATATTGTGCAGTACTGATAGATTTATAAGTACCGTAAAATGCGGCGTATAATGCGCAATTCTAAACCTAAAAATAATATTAAAATTTATGGGTGCCTGTTGTACGTCGAGTATAAAAACGATAGCTTTAAAAAAAATTTTTTAAAAAGATGGGGATACAAAAAATTTGGCTTCTCTATTGACCGAAAATTTGTTTATTTAAAGCAAATGACATTCCTTTTTGAACTTAAAAGGGTTGAAGTTCTAGAAATATGCTACTTTTCAAAAAGCCTGGGATAATACCTGGAATAAATGATTTCAAAACATAAAAGCATTGCACTCGTACATTTCAAGTTTCTTAGTAAAAAAGGAGATATTCGCCCATTATATACGGCGAATATACCTAAAAATTAAAAAATGCAGCTTGTGAAAGTACAGGTGCAAAAGTACAGGTTATACGCCGGATTTTACGGTACATTATACCAGCGTAAATATGTAGTATGCAATGTATTATGTCCGAATGTGTTTTCTTTTGCATCCTTTCAGTAAATTAATATATTTTTATTTTCGATTTTTCGATACCCTCGTGTTTCCCTGGTGGGATTATTACGCCCCCCCTAGAGGGACGCGCCCCACAATTTGAGAAACGTCATTAATATTTAAATGAAAGTGGTACATGAGCCGCATGTGGCCGTAGTAGTCAAGTGGTCAAGGTATCGGATCATGGCTAGCGTGTCATGAGTTCGAGCCCCAGTACTGTTGAAAACCCGCCGATGTTGGGGAGCGATGTACGTTAAATCTGTCGCGAGCTCAGACGACCTCCCGTGGTGTGGTGTGGTAGTGCTCAGGTGTCGTTCTCGTCATTTGATCATGGTTCAAAATGACGAGGTGCATCGCCAAAAGCCCTCGTGTAGCTGAACAGTGCGACGTTAATATTCACATGAGCTGCAAGCTAATTTCTCTTCTCATTTATTACAGTTGCGATGCAGCAGTTACACTGTATCCGAAATGAGTGAGGAAAAAATTGCGGTACAGCATATGTTCTGAAGGTGCTGAACTGTAATGAGTTATATCAGTTATATATTTGTAAGTATTAATATCACTTTTAGCTTCATCTCGAAAATCTTATTTAAAAGTCTCTTATGGCAATGAATATTGATCGGTGGCTGAGAATATGATCTTTGTTTTAATTGTGCACATATAATAAATTACAATAGTGTGTGTGATGATGCTGTTTGCTAATGTCACAATAAAAACCGCAGCTCAAGTATAGAAAGATAAGATTGAATTCCTGTGACTACTTTGTGAGAAACACAGTCACTGAGATAAAAAAAAAATGTTATATGATTAAATTAAAGACGTTTGCTATTAAAAAAAAGATGACTTGCACGTTCTTTGGGGTAGGGAGAAAGAATACATCTAACTGATAGCATTTTCATCCTATTAATAATGACAGCTTACCCAAATTATCTCCCATCTTCCTTAATTGTACAGACCCGATTAGATAATCTTAAGAAGTTCACTAGATATTATTCATCTTTTAGACAAGAACTTAAGACAAAGCTTTTTATCACTGACAACCGAAATGTACTTTGGACGATTTTTTCTTACTCCACGTTACTTTTTACCATCTTTTAATTAACTCGCTTTCTTGTCTGTCCGGGTGGAATTTTGTAAATGATTTTAAACTAACTTCCCGATGAGCTAGAAGCTTGAAATTCGGATCATAGCTCAGAAATGGATGACAATGCATGAAAATGCGAAAAAAAAGTTCTAGTCTCACACCCGGGCCCCCCAAAGAGGAGGGCCCCGTAACTCCGAAATTCGTGGCTCGCGTGTCATGAGTTCGAGCCCAATACCTCTGAAGACTCGCCGTGTAGGGAAGTGATGCACGTCAAATTTGTCGAGAGCTCAAACGTCCTTCCGTTGGAATGGTGTGGTAGTTAGGAAAGGGGGTGCCAGCTCAGGTGCCATTCTCGTCACTTGAACATGGTTCAAAATTACGAGGGCCGTCACCAAAGCTCCCGTGTAACTGAACAGTGTGACGCAAATATTCATTAACTGTGAGTGAGAGGAAAATGGGGGTCGAACTAAAATTAAAGATGACAGCTATTGGTGACAGACCTCGTAATTCTGAGCATCGGTCAAGTGACGAGCCACACCAAGCCAAAGGGAGGACTTTGAGCTCAACAAAATGAACATACATCAGACCCCTCCCTCTACACTGCGGGTCTTCAATGGAACTAGAACTATTGTTGTTTCTAAAATCTGAATCCAAAAATATTCTAGAATTTCTAAAAACAGAGGGGGTCGAAGGACCTCGTCCTATTTAAAATTCAAACAAGTCAAGATGTGGGCAGGAGAGACCAGCTCGGAATACCGTCATAAGCACTCCATAAACATCTTCTGACTTTGACGAAAAGTGAGAACTTTCATATGGCTTCTCACAAAGCGTGGCAGTCTGGTATTTCCTAGGCATAAACCTGAATGAACATCCTATATTTCTTCCGAAATACCAAGCTTGAACTAGGACTTGAACCTGCGACACGCCAGCCGCGAGTTTGGGACTATGACTACTAGACTACCACGGCCACCTCAAGTGTTTGAGAAATGGGAATAATAGACAATCAATAAATCAACCAATTACCTTCGCGTTGCTAGGTTAATAAATTATCAGTTGATTTCATTGGGTACATTCAGAGTTGTTGCTCAAAAACGTAAGTTTTAATGATCGGTAACAAGATTCAGTTACTGAATTCATAGGTTGCTTGACAAATGCCTGCAAAACTCTGATTCGATATAAGCTAGAGATTTTTGATTTCACCAGATTGAGCATTTTAAGAATTTCATATCAAACCGACGAGTGGGTGAGTCTTTTTTTTTTCATGTTTGTGTGAGGAATATATTTTCATTATTTTAACTAATACTAGTTAAAAATTTGTCATCAATTAGTCTCAACTCAAAAATATTTATCGTTAGCTTAGAATTGTGACAAATTTTAAATTTTAGTAATTGCTTATGTGTTAATAAAAAGTTAAAATATTTTGTAAATTAGTTTGATTTTTAAAGTGCTTGCTTTAAAAAAACTAAAGGGGGGCTTTAGAAAAAAACTAAATTACAAAAAAAATATATTCTATTTGTAAAAGAATAGTTTTAAAAAATTTAATTCTTGTTTTCACCATGCATTATGTACGCTCTTATTTCTCTAGAGTGGGTGGTATCAAAATATTCACTAGAAAAGAGGGCGCCAGCTCAAAAAAGGTTGGGAACCTATGTCTTAAAGCAATCCAAGAACAAAATTGGATTGGCAACAAGATCCACTCTAGAGAACCCCAGGTACTCTAGAATGTTCCCGGGAAGCAAGCTCAGAGGTGCACACTGCATAGCACACTGCATAGCTTTTGGTCTCATCAGTATATGTCAAATATCCAAGGTGACCACTGACAAAGTGAGTGTGGTTTGGTCATGTCGGCTGCAATTAAGTGTCAGAGAACCACTAGAACTATTGCTCTGGTACCAGTATTGATGAGATGGAACAAACCAAGGTGTTTTGTTCTTGGACTTGGCCCTGGAAAAAGAGGTACAAATGTTATCGAAAGCAACAAGCCAAGCACTAGTGTTCCGTGTATGTGTCTGAGAATGTAAAGCGCCCTCTAGCACTTGTAATGATTCAGTCAATCCAAAGACTCCAACAAGGGAGGAGTCTAATCGAGACGAGCCATTTAATAAACAATCCACTGCAAATTGAGTTACTATTTTTTTTAATATTTAACTGAGCTATCAACTAGTTTTGGCCAAAGTGTCGGCAATCTTATAGCCTTCAACGTCCACGCGTGAAAGGATCCATGAAAAATCGGACACCCCCAAAATCTCAATGGACTCAATTCATGACAGTCACATGATGAAGACAAACACGTGTTACCAATTGAATTCAAAACAAACAGTAAACTAATTGTACTTGTTGTTCTATTTGTAAAAAGTAGATAAAACTAAATTTCAAAATTGAGTAAAGATGTTCAAATGTTATGAAAAATTTTTTTCAAAAAGATTAATATTTAAAAACTTTTTTTTTGCATGCGTTTTTAAATAAAATGCATTTTGTAAACCTATGTGCGTTATCATTGTTGGCAAATGTTTTTTTGAAAGAAAGTTTCTCTAAGGAGCTAAAGTTGGCAACAACGAAGTGCATGAAATGATTGGCTGGAAACACACGATTGCTTTTACTTGTGACTATGACGTGGCATGAGTTTTTCAACTGATTGGCTGGAAACACGTGGTTGTCATTATCATGGGACTATAACGTCACATGAATTTAGCCCATTAATCCAGATCAATAAGGTCCAACTGTATCTGATTTTAACAGTCGATTTTTTTCTTTTGATTTTAGATGCATCTTGACTTAAGATTACGATGCTGCTGAAAATTGGACTAGTAATCCTTGCTTTAGCTACCTACAGCCAAGGGGTAGAATTCCAAGATCTCTCAAGGTGGACAAGTGGTTCTTGTCCTTCACGAGATAATTGCCATTTGATGGGAAACTTGAGCTTCGAGGAAAGGAATTGTGAATGCGACCCACACTGCTCAACTTTTCAAGACTGTTGCGTCGATGCCCCCTATTTCCAACCAGAGTCCACTTCCAGTAGTATTACTTGTATGCCTTATGGAAAGAATTTCAGTCTGGGAGCTTATGTCTTAGACTACTGCCCCACAGATTACGCAGGTCCAAAATCAGTGAAGGATTTCTGCGAAGGTCAAGATGACTTCCACGATCTTTTTTCCTCCACCCCAGTCACAGACATTTTAACCAACGTGACATTTCGAAATGGGTACTGCGCCGAATGCAATAGTGTTAGGGAACCTTACCTTAAATCATGGCTCCTTTCTATGATGTTCAAAAATCTATCGACAAGCAACCTTAGTGAGGAATTTGTATGGAGGCACTTTAATTTCTACTCCTCGGAGAGAAAATGGGGCCTTCGCAATGCAACGAATTTCTATCCATTGATTTTTACTTTTTATAAGCCAGATTACATTTCTTATGTTAGGCAATGCAGACCCAATCTGATATCATCCTGTCCACCGGATTGGAATAAAATTCAAGTGAAGAGAGCGTGTGGAATGTACACGTCGATTGTGCATGCTTTTGAGAAGTCCTACAGAAACATCCAGTGTGCTGTGTGTAACGGTGAAAAAGTAGCAGGTCTATCTTGTACAAAAAGGCCTGGAAATACAAAGATACAAGATGATCTACCAGACACTTTTGAAATGATAGTAGACTTTAATTCAAGCAAAAGCATAATAAAAGAAAAGATTCATAAAATTGCAACCCCTGAATGGTCTTAGATTACCTCCTGAGTAAATGTGGAGGACTGCTATGCGCCTTATAGAATCGCTCACAGAAAATGATGGCAAATATGACGAGTTAACTTTGATATGTGAGAATGATACTCGTATGAAGCTGCATTTTTGAGGAATTTCAGAAACTATCGAAGAATCATTTTTCTTGTGTATATATTGTAATTATATATGACTAATGTTATTTTTTATATCAACGATCGCTTTTAATTCCTTTCAATAAATATTTTTAAATATGTAATTGATTTTTTTAATTCTTTTTTCAACGTATTAGTTCAGTACAGTGATAATACTGTAAAATTGGAGATTTGGCTATCGCCTTATGCTCCGGCAGAATTTGGTGAATATAGAATATTTAGAATCTATTGGTTGATAATTTAGAATCTATTGGGTGGGTGTGGATCTTAAACTGAAATAAAAGGAATAATACTCTAAGGTTCTGGAGAGGCTTTGGCTAATTTATCAACTTCATTAATCTCTATTCCCTTATGTGCCGGTACCCAAATGAATGTAAGAGATTGCAAGATAGTCTCCAAATAGTTAAGTTCAACTTAAATTTAAAATTATCATATTGGATTTTCTATTAATATTTTGAATACTTTTAAAACAAACTGTCCACCAGGATAACATAATTTTCTGCTTCTGTAATCCAATTTTGTAACGCAGTCCATATGGCTATAGCTTTAGCTGTGAAAATTGAAATCATCTCTTTTAGTAGGAAATTCTGTCGGGCGTTTTTCTTGGCAATCAAGACTCCTATTGATGTTTGATTTGTAGTTTTTGAGCCATCTGTTGCTATTAAGGTACTGTTATTAAAATTTGTCTGGATTAATCAACCATTTTGTACTATGATATCTGGAAGATCTTTGTTTTGAAAAGGCAGTTCATGGCATTGTGAAAGGCATTATTTTGAGATATTAATGAAATTTTCTATAAATATAGAAAAAAATCAGTATTTTTCAAAAAAACAATCAATCTCTTCCAAGAACTCTGCATCTCTAAAGTGGATATTCTTCAATGGATCCCACCTCCACCGATCTATGAAAGTCATAAAATAAACATTATAGGCACATGAGCATCGAACCCAGGCCTTCCGGTATGGAGTCCGAGGCTCTAACCACTAGGCTACCCACTGCTCAATCCACATTATTACTATTCATATTATTATATAAAAAAGCGTCAAGTTCACTTGGGCCTAGGTTGACATCGAACCTAAATCCGTCTCTGAACTTTATGCCTTCATTAAAATATTTTTCTCCGGTGTGTCTGATCAGTTGAATTACTGCATACACAAAGTATATATTCATTAATTTTCGTGGGGTAAATGCTCTATGGCTTCATAAAGCATGTACTTTTCCTTTGTTTAACCTCTCCCGTACCATATAACCCTTAGTGGATGCATTCTATGTATAGCAGCGTTTCTCAAACTGTGGGGCGTGCCCCCCTAGGGGGCGTGATATCTCTACGAGGGGGGCGCGAGCATATTGAACCTAAAGGAAACCGTAGTCAGCGTCACTAACCACTATACCGGATAGGCGGCATTTTCTTTTATTAGGATTTTATAAAATTACAAAACTTGTATATAAAATGTTTCGAAAATTAGAATTAAATTTATATACAAATCTTTGTGAAATTGCTTGAAATGTTCCTTGGAACAAAAAGCTTTTCCACATGGGTTACATAAGTGTATTGTCATTTTTGTTCCATTTTCTCACTTCTTCATTACAAATAGGTAAATCTGAATCAGACGAGCAGTATTCACCGGTTTCCCGCAAATATTCTGAGTCAGTATCACTTTCGTTGAAATCTAGCGATGATGTCCTGTGGCAAGAAAAAGTAAAAATAACGAAAATAGTTATACAAACTTCAGAAAGCGAAACAATACACGAATGAACGTCAACCTTAGTCAGTGAGGGCGTGAATATTAACGTCGCAATGTTCAGCTATACTCGAGGGCTTTTGGCGACGGACCTTGTTATTTTGAACCATGGTCAAGTTACGAGGACGACACCTGAGCTGGCACCCCCTCTCCTAACTACCCCACCACACAAACGGGAGGACGTTTGAGCTCTCGACAGATGTAACATACATTGCCCCCCTACACGGAGGGTCTTCAGTGGTACTAGACTCGAACTCATGACACACCGGCCATTAGTCTATTACTGTGGCTGCTAGGCTACCGCGGCCACTGAACCTTAGTCAGAGGCAAAAGGAAAAATGAAACGTACTTTGTAACGCCAAGTGAGAGAATATTAACGTCGCACTGATTAGCAACACGAGGGCTTTTGGCGACGGTCCGCGTAATTTTGAACCACGGTCAAGTGACGCGGACGGCACCTGATCTGGCACTCCCTCTCTTAACTACCGCACCACACAAACGGGAGGACGTTTGAGCTCTCGACAGATTTAACGTGCATCGCTCCCCTACACGGCGGGTCTTTAGTGGTACTAGGATCGAACTCATGACATGCTAGCCATAATCCGATGCCTAGGCCACCGCGGCCGCATTGTAACGCCAAAGTGATTATCCCCAGAAAACTGGGTTTTGCATGCGCGCTAGCAATGCGCAAATTATTTTCTGTTTTATTCTGAAGCAAATAGTGCGTACAAGTACAGCACGATATTTTCTCAGCAAATACTCGTAATTCTTTTTAACGCCCTTTTATAAGCTTCCCTCGTATGTAACGGAATCTTTGAGCTCAATTTTTACACACTTTTTAAAGATCAGATTCAAAATTTTGTTCACCTGTGGTAACCTAGTGCTCGAGGAATCGAATCGTGGCTGGCGTTAGAGTTCGAGCATAGCAGTACTAAAGACCCACAGTGTAGGGGGTCGATGTACGTTACATCTGTCGAGAACTCAAACGTCCTCCCGTTAGTGTTGTGTGGCAGTTAGGAGAGGAAGTGCCAGTTCAGGTATCGTCCTCGTCACTTGACCATGGTTCAAAATTACGAGGTGCGTCGCCAAAAGCCCTCGTGTAAGCTGAACAGTGGGACGTTAATATTCTCTCACCCAGGACCGATGACAATACAATAATTTTTAATAATTTTGTTCCATTGTCCTGACCAGGATCATCAGGATTAATCTGATTTTCAGATCCCATCCCGCATCTGGCAACTAATTTCAGATCCCATTTCCAGATTTGGCTTCTAATTCCAGAATTGGAGACTGTTTTCAGATTTGGTGACTAATTCCAGATTCGGAAATTCGAAGTTTCAGTTACAACTTGATTCAATTAACTATAAAAGGGTGTTTTTTAATTTTTTGTAAAGTATAATTTATTTTTTCCCATTTTTGATAGCTAGTCCTTTTTACAAACTCGGCTCCCCTTCGGTCAACATTTGGCCGAAATGTCGGTACTCCATTTTGTTAAGTGAAGTTTGGCGAGAAAAAAAAATAAGGATTCGAACAGGATGTCAAATTAGAAAACGCTGTTTCTGTTTGCTTTCTTTTTATCTCCGATCAGTTGTATTTTTGACATTTCATGAAGAAAAGGGTTTAATATTTAATTATTCACCCTTCCTTAGATTACGCGTATCAAGGCCGGAAGACATCCCGGTATTCGTGAGCAATCTTTAATTACTTCCTATTTTTTATAACCTCGATCACGGGTAGGCGTTGATGACCACTCAGATTGCGTAGCTCCATAATTAATGACTAAACATTAGGAGATCCTATAAGTATGGACTGAACCAAAACATAGAACACATTTAAATTCAAAATTTAACCTTTCCTCAGTTTCTGGTGAGTAAATACTTCAGCATTAAATATTTATAGTTTGTATTATAAACGTATTTTATAATATTAAGATGACTGACTACGTGCAGATCCGAGGTTTTGAAAAAGCGCAAAAATTAATTTTTTTTATGTTTAGTGTCAATTGAATCAGAATGTACACGTAAAATTGTTTTAAGAATAGTGTTGCAGTAAAAAATTATTTACAATTATAATCTTTTCACACATATAGCTAAGATCTCTGTATAGAAACTGAACCAAATTTTTTGAAAAATTCCCATTATTTTCGGAGTTACGATCAAATGAATTAATAACCGGTGTTTTTTGTTAGAAATTCTCTACTTTGATATAGTTAAATATAAATAAATCTACTTGTAACTTATATAATTCAAAAATCTTAGTTCAACCACAGCATAAAAATCCGAGATGTACAGGGAGCCACAAAATTGAGTATACACCTTAGAAGCTTAGAGACTTTTTGCAATTACAAATTAAATATTGCTTTAAGATGATTGAAATTTTTATCTTATATACTTTAGTCTATGCTTTACCGTACTATACTAATAAAATTGTTACGTTTATTTATTTTTTACGAAAAAACATAAAAGATCTCGGACGAGAGGAAAAACAACACCACAAAAATAAGTATACACCTTTATTAATTTCCTTTTAACGTACAAATTAATAATTTGTTGCATAACCTTTTGCTTGAATTACAGCTTGTAATCTTCTGGGCATAGATTCTACCAATGTTTTAGTGGTTTCAACAGAAATTTTAGCCCATTCTTCTCTCAGAACCTTCTTGAGAACTTCCTTGCTTGTGATTTCGTGCTCATGTACAGCTTTCTCTAATTGCGACCACAAATTTTCTATGACGTTTAGGTCTGGAGACTGGGCTGGAGTGTGTAATTTCTTCCTGCAGTGGTACAGCAAGTATAACTGCATAATCTTCGCTGTATGCAGGTCGTTGTCCTGCTGGAATATGAAGCCTGACCCAAGCCCCAACTTACTGGCACTTTTTTCCAAGTAATCCTTTAAAATCCCCAAATATACATGTTTGTCCATAATACCATCAATAAAAGCAAGCTCTCCAACTCCTCCAGCCGACATACAACCCCAAACGAAGACAGATCCACCCCCAAACTTGACTGTCTTAATGGTGTTTTTAGGTGCTAGTGCTTTCCCAGCTTCTCTCCATATTTTAAATCATCCATCGCTTCCGTAAAGATTAAACTTACTTTCATCAGAAAATATTACAGTATTCCAGAAAGAAATAGGCTTTAAACGATGTTCTTTGGCGAAAATCATTCTCTTTTGTCTATTCACATACTTGATGAGTGGCTTTCGATATTGGTGAAGGGTACGTCGAATTGTTTCATCTGAGATCTTTTCCCCGATTGTAAAGGACATCGATAAAGCTAGTTTAGAGGCATCACTCTCGGATCTTCCTTTACTGAGTGAATGATCTTCCTCTTCGCTGTAGTACTCAGTATTTCTTTACGTCCTCTTCCAGGAATATTGGCCACAGATCCAGTTTTTTTATACTTCTGTAGAATTTTTTGGACACAACCATGAGTTACACCAATCAACGAAGCGATTTCTCGAAGAGATTTTCCCTCTTTCGACCATTTTACAACCAATAAACGTTCAGATTCAGTAGTTTCTCTACGAGAGCTCATTTTACGATTTTTAATGAGAAAAAATATCATTTAAAAGCATTGAAGTGCAATAGCACGTGTTATAAGAAACAGCTACTCCTGAAACTCTTTAAAGAAAATTTGAAACTAAAAAAAGGGGTGGCAAAATAAACAAATATAAGATGTGTATACTCAATTTTGTGGCTTTTTTCTATCTTTTCTTCGAAGCGCTTAACTTTTTTCGTAATAAATAAGTTAACTATAGAATTGTGTTATAATAGGATGGTAAAGCAGAGGTTAAAGTATCTAAGATAAAAAAATTATTTATTTTAAATCAATATTTAATTTGTAATTGGAAGAAGTCTAAAAGTTTTAGAGGTGTATACTCAATTTTGAGGCTCACTGTATATAGGCAAAATATTATTAATATAGAAGCACTTTTTATAAAGGGAAAATGTTTCGAAACTACGTCATACGTTATTCTTTTTCTTTACCAGAAATTTTAAATTAAATAATTTTTTCTTGTAATAATGTTCTTAAAGTAATTTTATTTATATTCTAATTGAACTGACACTAAATATAAAAAATTTGTCAATTTATAAGCTTTTTCACAGTCATGGTTCCGAAAACAGTAAGCCACTTTACTTACGAGAATTTTTTTTTGTAAGAGTTTCAATTCTAGTTATTTTTTAATATTAATTATTTTCGATACGAAGTCATACTTCCATCTCTTTAAATTTGTATGATATATTTCTAATTCTCTCCTTGGATTCTAAAATATTCAGAACTGATTAAATTTTTTGTTACGAAAAATCAGTTTTTCCATATGCATCAGGAAAATGTCATACTTAAAGAATATCGAAATTAGTCAGAAATCATGTCTGCTTGTTAATTATAATTTCAATTTAAAAAGAAAAATGTACGATTAAAACTGGCCACTGCTTTTTTTTCTAAGGTAAGTGTCAGTTTGTCTTTGAAAGTAATAAAATATGTTTAATATTTTAGAGTCTGATTTAAGGGAATATGAATTATTACAAAGATGTGTTTGAAAAATTCCTTTTTTTTATTTCGGATTGCATGTATATCATCATTAAGTACTATTTTAATGCATGGTTATATTATTTTGAATTACATTGAGTTGCTTTTTTCTCATATCAGTATATCTCCTATACCTCGTACTAATGTCAGATTTTCAAAAACATTTCAATCTAACTTCACGACATTTATCCGACGTTTCAATCAATACATTTTTACACTTTATTACAACAAAAAAAATGTTTTTTATTCTGGATCGCTTGAAAATTTATCACAAACTATGAATACTAAATAAAAATTATATTAAACTATTGATGAAATAAAATAATAACACTCTTTTTTCAATATTTGGATTTAATGCATTTATTTTGTAATAAAAATAATCACACCCCGAATTACGCACTCACAATTCTCACATGTTAAAGGGAAAGAAGAAAACTTTTTTTAAAAAGAGTTAGTCCATAATTGTAAATTTGCTTCTGACCTCGAAAAATAAGTTATATTTTTAAATTTACGTATATCTTAGGCAATAACACAATATACAAATAATTTAAATTACATATATTAAACAACTTTCTGTTCTTTCGAAGCGAACATTTCATATTAATGCTTTAGTTTCTAAAAATTATATTTTCTTGCTTAAACAGATATTCTTTTCTTAGAAAAATAAGGTGGTTGATAGCATTGTTATACTCGAGATTTCTGTGTGAAAGAAAACTTCAAATTTATAAGGAAAAACTTTGTTTAAAGAATTTTTATGTAAATTCGTCATATGCATTTGATTCTAAATAAGACTCTTATTTAAATTTGATATATAATTTGTAAATTTTTTTATGCATATAATATTCCTATTTCAAATATTCTTCTCTTTTTATAGAATTTAAATAATTTACCCATTGATAAAAATTATTTGTTCTTAATTACTTTTGCTGAGGGCTCATTAAAAAAGTTTGTATTGTACTATTTTCTTTAATTTGAGATTGTTTACTTTTATATAACCATTGCAGTTATTATAAGCTACTATTATTTATCTATTTCTTAACGTTATAACTAACCACTAAGCAGTTGCAATAATTTAAAGACTTAATTACAAATTTGAAAATCTGTTGGAATCGTTTGCAAAATATTCTTAGTGAACATTTCGTTATATGGAAAAATATAACATTTAATATAAATTTTCTGACCATTACTTTTTCAATTACAGAATTTTGAGAAACAAATTTCTATTACGAAATTTTAATGCTTGTAAGTTTTCATTCTTTAAATTTGTTAATGTAAATTATATATATGTAAGCTTTACAAGACATTTTTTGTTTAATTTCCGTGGCAGAATATTAATTTACTTTATTTCTGAAAACAATGATAAATTTTAAAAAAAAACATCCATGTAAAATAAAATGGAATACCAATTTGTTCTTTGGTTAACGTCATTTTTTTCAAACTGAAAAAAAAAGAATTTACTTTTGTAAAATTTTAAAAAAAAATCTTTTTTAAAAAATATGGCCAGATATTATTGGATGTTTTGCAATAATATTTTCTTACTAAGACATATATAGACTTTTAGCTATCCAAAAGGAATGGGAAATGCAGAATTTTCCAGAACAAAAATCCTTGTTAAGCCCTATTATATACAAAATTGGAAGAGTAAATACAGCAAATTAAAAAGTTAATGCATTATTACTTGAAATCTCTCTCTAATGGGGCTGTGGATTGGTATTTTTACCTTTGCAGACCTAGTACATTTCCCAGGAGTTTGTATCACTTTTTAGTTTGGCATCATATAGACCATAGGCTCTCAACGGGGGCGATAACGCCTCCTCGTGGGCGTTGAGGCTTTCAGGGGGGCAGTAAAAGACCCAGAGAAAATTAGGGGGGGGTGAGATGGCATTGAGGGGCTTAGGCAGAAAAATCAAATATAGTCTAAAAAAAAGACTAAGAAAACCCCGCTGATTATGTACTAACAAAAGTAAACTTTGATACTGTTTACCTTATGTTGATTGTATGTATTTAAGTCATTTCTATATCACATGTACGAAAATTCACATATTTCGGTAGTTCGGGAAGTGGATGAAAAACTTAAAGATTACATTTTCAGACCTACATTAAATTGAATGGTATAGTGCATTTTAATTTCTGTAGGGGGGGGGGCATGCACGTGTTGTCTTTGTAAGCAATCGGAAACATATTTCATCCACTGCATTTCATTACGTATATTATCCAAGAAATATAATTAAATATGTTAACCAGGAATTAACGTGATTCTTTGAAGGCTGTAACTGTCAATTTATATTTATTTTGAAAACAATAGTTTATTAGGAATTACTTCGTATAATTTAAAATCCCTGCCTGTCTTTATAACAGGTAAGTTAAAACTTTTATTCCACTCTTTTAAATAAAGAAGACATTCAATAGCGTTTCAAATATAAAAAGGTAATTTAATCAAGTGGAAACTATATTCACCTATTTAACAGATTTATTTACTAAACTAAATGAGGTTAATTTTCAGTTACAAGGTGACAGCATTAATTTTATTAAAACAAGGACCACATTTCACACAGCCTTTCTTGCCAGAATTAAGCTAAAGGAATATAATTTTGGACGTCACCAACATTTAAACGCCCTTTTTTTTATATTTTGAAACTAGGTTTGAGAATGTTTTGACTATCGTAGTACCACAGTAGACAATGAATTCAAATGGTCACTTTGAAAAAAAAATGTGAGATCATAAGAACTAAGCTCTAGGAATACGCACTAACGAAAATCTTAAAATTTAGAAACGATGTCAACAATTTTAGCTTTAAAAAGATATATCTGTTATTTATTCCATATTATGGAATATCTTGAGAAAGTTTTTATTTTTCCGATTGTGGGAGTTTCAGTGCGCTTGCCAATCACCAAAACAAAAAATAAAGAAGAAATTACTGGACTCTATTTACCGAGGAGATATATTTAGTGTTAAAACCTGATAAGATTGATGCCAAGTGTTAAAATTTATTATTGCATCCCCAGCTTCCTCCCTCCCTCTAAAAGCTTTTGTTTGTAGCTCTCAGTTATTTTATGTAACAGTTATTTTATGCATTAATTAAATTTTAATTCAATTAACTAACTAATTAAATTAACTTGTGTTTCCTTAAGTTTTAAACTCTTCTATATTTCACTACAGTTAAAAATTTTAATCTTTTAAAGTAAATAGCTCTATACCACAGCTGTCAAAAACACATTTAAGTTGATAAATTTGCACAAATTTAATATTAGGTAAGTAGGGGGTCTACCTCAAACTGGAAAACCTGTCAAGGGGTCCATGAGTCTAAAAAGTTTGGGAACTTATGATGTAGACGATACCAATTGCCGCAAGTAATTTTAACACCCAATTTCCTCTCCAGAGGGAGGAACTTGAGCTCTGACGATGCAAAGTTAAGAATTTAATATAGATAACAGATTCACAGTGAAAAATGATCTATGCCTTACATCGAAATCTATCTCATCAGAATTATATCAAAATTTACTAATATTGTTACAATTATTTTCACATTATTTGAATTCAAACAATCAGCATATCTTTCTATAGATTCGAAGAGATTAGAAACTTGAAGAGCGTCAATTTGATACACACTTTGAAAATGAGATTAAAGAGAGAAGTTAAAGTTGTACTCATCTTCATCACGTGTCTTCTCCTCGCTCATGTTATAGAGGCCCGTACAGCTGATAGATTAAAGAGAGAGAAAAAGGTCTATACTCTCTCTGCTCTTTCTCAACCCATTGCCCACTCTCTTCAAGCCCAGGAAATGGTTTCTGAAAATAAGAAGCAAAAATCTAAGAATGTGGCAGTAAAATCTACTGAAGGTTGTCTAAAAGGGTACAAATACGATCCCTTCTTTAAAAAATGTCGAAAACTTGTTTGCGCTCTCCCGGGTTACAAGATGATGAATGAGAAATGTGTAAAATCTTGCTGATTTATTTTGTTCAAATAAAAATTAATGAATAGTGATTAGCATTTTGTATTTAATTTTTATGTGAGTTGTGTTTCTAATTAAGTGAACATTCACCTTTGGCAATACTTGAACAGGCAAAGTGTTGAATTAACATCTTTTCACACTCCTCTTTACATGTTCTTCGGGTATAAAAAAAAATTAATACAAAGTCATAATCGTAGCATAAATTCAAGTCTTACTTTGTGCGAAATATAAAGCTTTTTTTCTATGCAATATTTCAATAGATCTAAAAGAAATTTCTTTTAAAATTCGTAGCATCACATTCAAAGCAGCTTGTAAAATTCTAAGATCATTCGAAGTAACATAAAAAAAACCTCTAAAAATATTCTAAACTAAACAAAATTCAGTGGCACAACATCTCAGCAGAGCCACGAATTACTATTCCCATCTCAGTTTTCTTGATCTTGGGGGCACAGTGGTACATAAACAGATGTTTCGGTCAGGTGGTCAGTCTCACGCGTAGTAAACCTGTGTTTGGTTCCCATGTAAACTTGGTACAAACTTATCGACCCACTGAAGGGATGAAAGGCTAAGTCTACGTTCTCCAGCCCTGGATTTAAACCCCTGGCCTAAAGTATAGAAGCGCGATGCTCTACGTCTCAGCCACTGGGCTTCAAAAATATTCTAAGTAGCATAATTGTTATAGTTTATATAAAATAGCTATTGTACTTTAGGAATACATTTATAATTTAACTAGCTGCACCCTACCACGCGTTGCTGTGGCTCAGTCTGGTTAAATGGAAAAAGAGAGCTGGTCCATCCAGCCAATTGTGAATCTTATATTTGGCATAATTTTCTTAATGGATAGTCTGGTTTAGTTACAGAAATGGAGGTCTGAGAAAATTAATTTGAGTTTCAAAACATGAGGAAAAACTGGGTGATTTAATATTAAAGATTCAATCAGACAATGAAACGCACTGCAAATAACAAAATATATAAGAAATAATCATTAATATATATATCAGATGAAATCCCAAAAATATATAAGAAATAATTATAAACAAAAATCAGATAAAAATCCCAAACATATGTAAGAAACAATCATAAGCAAAAATTAATTAAATGCAAATCACAAAAATAAATAAGAAATAATTTAAATAATAAATTAAATGCAAAAACACATAAATAGGTTCATGCAGTTTATAAAATAGTAATAAACATAGAAAAACTAAAAATAGCCCAAAACTGATTAAAAAAAATTACATTAATTTAAATAAAAAAGAAAGTCTTAAACAGTTAAAAATATACAAAATTAATCCCAATTACGTATCAAAGAACAAAAAAATTGATAAATATGACAACCAATAAACTTAACTATAGTAAAAATATGTAATAATCCGGAAAAAACTATGTGTAAAGTTTAAATTTCAGCATTCAGAGCGAATCGTGACATCATATGACGTCATAACACCAAAAAATCAATTAAAAATTTAATTTAAAAAAAATTTAGAGTGCATTTCGAAATAAATGTACATAAGAACCTGACCGGAGTCAAATGCAACATTGTGTCAAAATTTCAGATAAATCCATGAAGGACTTTTTGAGTTATGGAAGCGTACACAAACCAACATAACATTTATATATATATAGATATTGAAAATTATTACATCAATGCATATTAAGTTTTAATATCTATTTATTTTCAAATTTAATCCATACAGTTTCAATTAATTTGGTACTTGAAAATCATTATTTTAAAAAGTTTATTATTAATGTGTGTGTTTGAGTGAGTGTGCGTTTGAGAAAGAGAAAAGGATGAAAAAAATACCTAACTCTACTACGACGTATTTCTTTAAATAGTAATTAAGAATCTTTGTCGCCTACTATTCTTGTCACTCATTATCAACCCTGTGGAAGGGTGCATCTACTGCAGAAATTACAAGATTAGGTTGTTTTTTTAATCCTTACAGGAGATCAATTTCTGTTGGAATTTATTGCAAATGATCATTTACGGTTCTAAAGTTTTTAGTTTTTCTAATTTCCTTGCATTTCTCATTAATTTCTTTTTTCCCCCTTACGTTATGTTCATTGCAATGATGTGTTTGTAAAAATTTGTCTGCTTTGCAACTTATATTTACATATCCACCTTAAAAAAAAGCATTTTGTCAATAATAAATTAAAATTTCCATTTTTAACTTTTCACATTAAAGTTTTAAACTTTGCACACTGACTGATAATTTTCATTTTAAATCATTAGTTCACACACTTACAAATCCAATATTACAATAGGTTTCAAGTATTTATCATGCATTCATTATAATATTGGCTTCGAAAAAATTCCCCAAGTACTAAATGACAAAACAAAAGCATTGTTACAACTCTTATTTTAGTATTCCTTAACAAATCTCTTTTTATATTACATTAGAACGTCGTTTATCCGAACGTTTATTATCCGGAGTGTCAATTATCCGGACAGTTTTTTTTTTTGTCAACTACATGTACTGTATAAAAATAGGTTTTCATCCAATTGATCCCAGGATATCAAGAATTCGATGAGGAAGATGTAAAAACCTGGATAGCATACGATGCAGAAGACTGTGGATTTAAAATGCTAAATGATGACGAGATTGTGACTTCCGTGCAAGAAGAAGTCGATCATGTCGACGGTGAAACGGATGAAGACGAGGACATCAACAAAGACGAAAGTAGCAAGGGTCCATCAAATCCTGACGCGTTTCTGCGTTAGAGACAGCTATGGAGTGGTACGAACAATAATCAGAGGGCTGTCCTGTTCAACTACTGCTGCTGAAGAGAATTAGAGGCCTTGCAGCGAAAAACCGAAGGGGTACAATAGTGCAGCGAAACATAAGTGATTATTTTCCACAATAAAGATAAAATTGCGACATTTGGCACCTATTTTGCTTTTTCTTCAAGCACATTTCCCGCATGTGATGATTTTGAATATTCGTATAGTGTCCAGTTTCATATACTGCATGCATCGCATTCGGTTTTCGGTTATCCGAACAGTGTCCAGTCCCAATTGATTCGGATAAACGAGGTTCTACTGAATTTGATTTAACACAGTTAATTCGATTTGATTTAAAGCATTTCATAGTGAAATTTTATATTCATAACTCTAACCGTGTATCGTACGCGCAATTATACCTTGCTTTGCAATTTTGAGTTATGTTTGACTGAATTGGTACGATCCAAATTTTTACATCATTGCTTGTGAAGACTTTAAAATCAATTTTTTTAATATTCAATAGCTTCCTTTACTCCATATGGTAAACAGTCTTTGATATAGCATACGATTTAATTAAATCTTCAAACTACCTAATGCTTAAAATAAAATCTATTTACACAAAGAGCTATTTAACATCTTTTTAAGTATCTTACCAAAAAGGAAATCACACTCAATAATTAGTTTTCTTACTTCATATGTTATCATTGTAATTTGCACTTGACTAATAGTTCACTAAAAATAATTCAATAAAAGTTATCAAAATGCACTCTTGAATTTCTGATTTGATTTTTATAGGAGAAAAAAGTTTCTATAGAATAATTTTTTAAATGCTTATAATGATCAAGTACTGCAATTTCTTTCTCTGGGAAACTCCATAAATCTACTTTATGTTATGACTAAACCTTGGGGGGGGGGCGAAGGGGCTTGAGGATCTCAAAGATACGGAAGGATCGCACCTTTTTAAAGTGATTGTATTCCTTAGTTAAATTTGCATCTCAGAAAAAATATAAATTATCCAATAAAAATCAATAAATATCAATTAAATAAAATAGTGTAATTTATTTATCATGCTGATTTCATGTCCTTTATAGCTGCAAGCACATTTAATTTTAGATTAAGTTTAATGAGCAAATATACATTATATACAACACTTTTTTAGAATTTTTTTTAAATCAGGAGGGAGATTTCTTGTTCAAATTCTAATCCCAGCTTGCAGGTTAATGTCATTCAGCGCATTTACATTTACTGTTGTTGGTCTTCATGCAAGGAAAACATATAGGTTAACTAAAATATAAATAACTCCCAGCAAATTTCTTCATACATAGAAATTTTTCAGCCTACAAAGATATGTAAACGTCACACAAGGTTATAGCCTTAAACCAGCGTTTCTCAAACTGTGGGGAGCTTCCCGTAGGAGGGCATGATAACCCTACTTGGGATGCGCGATCATATCGTGAAAAGTTGAAAATAAAAGCTTTAAAATAATTATCAATTTCATAAAATAATTTACAATTTAAAATAATTACAAAGCAAAACACATTCTTATATAATAAAAAATCAAATATACATCCCCACTCATATAATACACAACACTTAGAAATGTATCAGTACTGCACAAATTATTAGATAATTTATCAATATTCAATTAAAAGCAAGTTTAATAATTACTAGTGACTTTCTTGGGCTTTTCATAAACAAAACTTAATATTTGTCTTGTTAATTAGTGCGGTTTATAATTAAAGTCGAATTGTATTACAGTCAGGGACGTCTTAAAGGCATGGTCTAACTGGTCCCGGGTCCAGAGCCTCGCTCTCGGTGTGCCCTCGTTTCGTTCTCGACTTTGTCTTAATAAGATCATGATTCGGATAATTTTAATGTGTGGCAAATATTATTCCCGTAAATATTCTCCGAAATACAGAAAATTTCAAACTGCCTGTGTCAATTGGCAAAAGTGGTAAGACTGTATTATTATGGGAGACCGTTGTCCATGTCTAGGCCTATTACTATAAACATTCCTCCAACTCTTTTAGTCGAAAAGCGGCCATCGGTTAAGCCGGTTTGTGCCTAGGTTTTTGAGCACCGTAAAGTACATCGTGCACATTTATTTGTTTCAAATTACGGTTTGAAGGAGTATTTGACAATGTATGCTGTATTCTCTGTCTACTTTTTAAGATCTCAGGCAGGGCATACTTCTGCATAGGGTCCCAAGGCCTCAAAGAGTTTTAAGACGTCCCTGATTGTAGTTTTACCATCAATGTACATTATAATTGCATTCAATACATTGTGTTATTGTAAGAAGGGGGCGTGATGAAAATTATGACTGAAAATTGGGTCGCAAATGTTGAAAGCTTGAGAAGCACTGCATTAAACCCTTCACGCTGTGATCTTACTGCAAGTCAGTAAGTCCAAGCTGTTGTTCCTCGGGTGCTGTATCAACATATGCAGCAATGGGACATCACAGCAAATTCATTTCAGGCTCCGTTTTTTTACAATCCTTAAATCTTCTTGGAATCTCGTCCTCCAAACTCAACAGTTGATTTCTTAGTAGAGATACTTTCAGTTAGTTCTTTTCCAAATAAAGAAATAAAAGAATTCTGTTTTCCTACTGAAAAAATGGGGCCGCGGTGGCCGAGGGGTCTAGGCATCGGATCATGGCTAGCGTGTCATGGGTTCGATCCTAGTACCACTAAAGATCCGCCGTGTAGGGGAGCGATGCACGTCCTCCCGTTGGTGTGGCGTGGTAGTTAGGAGAGGGGGGTGCCAGCTCAGGTGTCGTCCGCGTCACTTGACCATGGTTCAAAATTACGCGGACCGTCGCCAAAAAGCCCTCGTGTTGCTAATCAATGTGACGTTAATATTCACTCACTCACTCACCCTACTGAAAAAATAAAAGACGAATTTTTGTCTGTGCACGGGAAAAATTTCTGTTTATAGCGGATATTTTGACTCTCTTGGCAAACCTATACATTAACGGGAAAATCGGCCTCTCCTTCGAAATAGTTTTGCATTCTTTTTTTGCCGATAAAACTCACTTCTTATAGAAATTATGTTGTATTAAAAGATGTCAACTAATGTATTAGCTTTTGAAGATAAAAATTAAGCTTCTAGCGGCGTTTCTCAAACTATAGGGCGCGCCTCCCTAGGAGGGCGTGACAACTCTGCGAGGGGGGGGCGAGCCTATTGAAAAGTCGAAAACAAAATATTATTTTAAAAAATTATTAATTTACTGAAAGTAAACAAAATACATTCTCCCATAATAAAAAATAGAATACACATTTGCACTGATGTAATACACTTATAAATGTATTAGTACTGCACAATATGTATTTTATAATAAATTTAACAATACTTATATTTAAGAACAACAATAATAATTACTAATGACCCCATGGGCTTGTCCTATATAAAATTATATACAAAAATTAACCCTTGTCTTGATAATTTGTACGGTTTATAATTAATACTTTTAACTGCCGATTAAAAGATACGCAATTCGCTCCGCAATGCCACCGTTTTCCAAGTAGATACAGATATGTGATGTATTGGGGGGGGGAGGAATAAATAAGAGCAAATCCTCTTAAATAAGTAAATCCTTCGCAAACACTGTCAAGGTCCTTTTATTGCATTCCAAAGCCTTCGGAACAATTTTATAGATAGAAGTGAGCAGAAAAGAACATTCTCTCTCTCTCTCTCTCTCTCTTCCGAAAGACATGTATATATACGTTCGGTATATTTAACACTTTGACTCAGCGAGATGTTTATATATGCTGGTGGCAAGAGCTTAAAGTCATATTGTAGCTTTAGCGTCAAAGTATTTTTTTTTAATTAAATGCATTGTTATTGTATGGAGAGGGGGGAGAGAGAGAGAGAGAGAATATTAACGTCGCACTGATTAGCAACACGAGGGCTTTTGGCGACGGTCCGCGTAATTTTGAACCATGGTCAAGTGACGCTGACGACACCTGAGCTGGCACCCCCTTCTCCTAATGGAGAGAGGGGGGCGCAATGAAAATTATGATTGAATATTGGGTCGCAAACATTGAAACTTTGAGAAGCACTGGCTTTTAGAATGCAACATTTATTTCACAACAAAATTATTTCAATGATATTTTTTTTTAGATTAAATTCATACAATGAATATATTTTCCTGTAGATTCTGACAAAGCAGCTTTGAGAACCTAATCCAATTTCCCAAAAATGCAGAATAAAAAAGAAATGACAGCTGTGTTCATCTTCAGTGTTTTTCTTATCGTCCAAGCTCTGAAAGCTTATCCAAGACCCACAAAGAAACTTTACGCTTTGTCTAGTCTCGCCCAGCCTTTTCCTCAGCCGGCATTTTCAGCGCTACGGGTTGAAAAGCGAAGTAGAAAAGTCAAGAGAAAGGAATCTTCCGGAAACTGCCCTGATGGATACGTATATGATTTTTATTTTGGGAAGTGTCGGAAGCTTGTATGCGCTGCTCCAGGCTATGTGATAAAAGGCAAAAAATGTGTGAAAGAAAATTGATTCCTTTCACATATCAATAAAATGTACTAAAATCGAAATGTGTAAATCGAAAATAAAGTAACTAAGGAATAATTTTACTTTTACTGTTTCGTACAAATGCTACTTGTCCTGAATAACAAAATTGTTATAAGTGGTCTGAGTTTAAATTTGAAAAACACAGTTATTACTTTCATCTTTGCAGCTACAGAATTTCATGCTTAAAAAAATACAACCGTATTTAATTGTAAACAATAAAGGGTCAATTTTAAAATAAATAATTTTGCATTGGTAATACAACAAATATTTGAATCATATGGCTTTTAAAAATTGCAGAGGGGGGGGACTCCTCTCTCTCTCTTGCTCACCTAACGGCGGACCAACCCTCCTTGCACAAGTTAACAGTTTGCTCTCATTTTAAAACTGTAATTTATATATATATATTATGTAATTTTATTTATTTGTGCTCTTCTTTTCGCAAAATTCGTTCTTGGCCTCTTCCATTAAATTTATCTCTGAAGCTGCATTGTCCAGTACTTCAATGATAAAGTCCTCAGATTTTAATAAACTAGCAATCTTGCAACTTTCTGGAAAGTTGAGTATTTCGGTTAGTAAGTCTTTGAATGAGACAACGCCTTTTTACTCACACAACAATTCCAGTCCAGGCAATCGTTGCGATATTTTTCTAAGAGAGCTTGCAACAATGTACTATCACAACTGTATTGAAGACATTATCTGAAACGAAGCATATTGTTTCCAATTCAGCACGTATGACAGATGAGAAATCGGCGAGTTATCTTGAACGTTGGCATTGTTGCGATAGTAGTAATAAATTTATTACAGCATCACGAAAAACTTTTTATATGGATAGAGAAATATTTTAAGGCATAAAAAATAATAATAGTAGATTTTATTTACAGTTTGTTCGTTTTCAATCATTCAGAAAACAAGAATAAGACTTCCAAAGGACTTGTCTATCTCTAACTTCTGCTACATCACCATCTTGGGAGTCTTTGAATGGAATAGTTCCGAAATGTCATTCCTAATATTTCAGGAACTAATTTAGCAGTAACTAATAATTGACTTTTTGATATAGATTTTTAAAAAAAATTATGAAGACTGATTAAAATGTACGAAACAAAAATACTTTTACTTAAATGGGGTGTTCCAAAAATAACGCCCAAACTCTTCACTGCCAGATTCCTTGTGAAAGGGCATAAAAAATGCCCAAGGAACTTCAACTGTACGATCCATAGTTTACGAGGAAAACACGATAAACGAATTATAACGTCACAGCCGTACTGGATACATCAACAGAAGTATTTTCAAACATTTAAAAAGGCAGATGTTCAAAGAGTTCTCCGTGCATATCAAGGAAAGCTTGAGTGCAGCGTGGAATGAGCATGAGTGTACACGTCGTGGCATGCAGACGAGTAGCTTAATTCATTTGTGCAGAAACTGCTTCTCAATACACCGATTCCTTGAGATTGACCCAATAGGGGAAAAAATCCGACAGCGTGAAATCTGGTGATCTTGGAGACCAATGAACTAAACGCCTTCACCCGATCCATGTCCGGGTATGCCATATCCATTCAATCCCACGCAGGAGCACGGAAATGGACTGGAAACTCGTCATGAACTATCATTCATGCATCATCACTTACCATATGTTGTTGTTGTTACTGATGCCACCTGTTTGAAGATATCAAATAGAGGCCCATGAAATTCATCGTCACAAAAGGCTAGATTTACTACTCCTGTCGTTAGCCGTAATTTTGTAACACTCTAGACCTACTCTCGGACCCGGCTAGATGTGTGAGAGGAAGTGAATGACAACTCGACATAATACTTTTTAACTATTTATTCAGCACACTAATTATCACAGACACAATTTAATTAATCTATTAAGATGAGATGTTCTCAGATAGAGCAGAAGAAATTTTTCTACGAGAGACCTCGAATTCTGAGAAGACTTCTAATAAATTGATCTACCCTTTATGAATGAATCCACTACCTTAATATTTGATTTACAATGTAGCTATGTGACCAATCGTCACTTAAATATCTTTAACAATTTAAAGCTCTAAACGCGCTATCAATATAACTAATATCTGAACGCTAGATATCTTTCCTTACTGACAGCTTCTCTGGTATTTCAATCTCCAGGCAACTTCGTCTAATCATCTATTCTCCTCTGACCATCCTTTTTACTAGCAAACAAACCTATACTTTATAAAACTGACCTAATCTGCACATATCACGGTTTCTTCTTCAAAAAGGGTTGTTGTCATTGATAGATTTCCCAAGAGGGTTATTAGAAGGACGCGTATAGATCCGTCATAGCTTTGGCTCAGTTCCATCCCAATTTTGAGGGAGAACACCCTAGGGGTGGTCAGGGGCCTCCTACCTCTCTTCCTCATCCACCAACCTCATAAGAGGACTTGCGACTATTTAGACTACCCCTTGATAACTGCATAGTAAGACATTCTAAGGAAGTAGATTCTTCAAAATTAAAATAATTATGAAGTCTGAACTGAGCTTTTTCCCCCGATAAACTCACATATACCTGTACAAAGCAAGTGCAAAGGATAGAATGGATTTACATATATTTTAATGTTAAGTTTTTCAACTTTCTTACTTCTTTTTTATTTCTAAAATTTACTACAACTTCCACAGAAAAAAAGATTTTATCTTTTAAATCTTATTAACATATAATCTATAAATTAATAATAATAAACACTAAAATTAATAAAAAATACTAAAAAAACAGACTTCAATATTAAAAATAATAATAATAAATACATTATAAATTTCACAGTCCAATAAAATTCTGTCTTTTAGTTTCCTCAAAAAATGTCTTCTCGAAAGATTTTTAATAACATTTCAATATTAATACATACAATCAAATTTGAAAATATATTTTTAATGCAAACAAAATAATATTACTAAATTTATCTCTCGGTAGATTAAAAAGAAGCCAGCTTTGAAATAACTCACCTATAAGTAGTTTAAAAACTTTAAATATTCAGAAAGAATTTTGAAGAAATGCCTTTTCGATACTTCAAACAGCAATATTAGCTTATAAGAATATACTTATAATAGCAAAATAATATTACTAAAGTTATCTCTTGATGTATAAAAAAAGAGAGAAATTTTTTTAAAAAAACACGCCTTTTATATTGATTTAATATGATTATTCAGAAAAATGATTCAGAAAAGAAAAATCATAATTTACTATTAACATCAGACACTAACTAAAATCAGATCGATGGCGAGCGACAGCGAGCCAAGTGCTTCTGCTCAGAGTAATGGAAAGAAGCTGACTGACAACACTGTGAAAAGCTCCCAAGCACGGCGAAGGGTGGGTTAACATCAGACAAATGAGTCACAATTTTGTTTATTACTGGGAAACAGCAACGAATGCTGCGCATTCCCAGCCCAGGGCAGGCAATAGGAGTCTATGATCATGCTACCACCGACCAATCAGAGAGCAATCTCTAAGCTCTCACTCATTCCAAAAATTACATCTCTACTGCACTCAGGTGAAGTATCACAGCCACGCCTCCCGGATGCCATCGTCTCAGCCAATAGCCATGATTCCTTTTAAGCAGAAAGAAAAACCCCACTATCGCCCTGCCCAACATCAAAGTCAACCAGGATACGGGACTGAGGACTGTTTCACAGTCCGGATGCCCACATTACAACGCACATTCAACGAATGTTGCGCACTAACTCATTTAGGAAGTGGAAGCTATCTATACAAATTTTCTGATAGTTAAATTCTTAGAAAATTTTGGTGAGAAAAAAAAAATTCAAAACATAATCAAGACAAAAATAAAATCCCGGGGTCAGTTATTTAATTCCCGGGATTTCGGGATCCAGGGGCTGCAAACCGTAATTCATGACGGTCACATGATAAAGACAAATACGTGTTCTAAATTGAATTCAAAACAGACATCAAACTAGTTGTACGCGTTGTTCTATTTCTAAAACTTGGAAAAAATTTCAAATTTTATAATTGGGTAAAAATGTTCAAATATCATAAAAAAATCCTTCTCAAAAGATTTTAAAACTTAAAAAAATAATCTTATTTTATGCATGTATTTTTAAATAAAATGCATTTCGTCTACCTATGTGCATTATTGTTGTTGACAAATTTGTATTTTTTAAAAGAAAGTTTCTGAAAAGAGCAAAAACTGGCAACAACTAAGCACTTATCGTGTCATTATGACGTCGTACGAGATTTTGAACTGATTGGCTAAAAACACGTGGTTATCATTATCATGTGACTGCAATTAATATAACTATGTATATACATATAACACAGAATCACAATAATAAGTAACAAAATAGATAATCCTTGCATTTTTTGTATTTTCCTTTCTGTATATGGTGTGGGACTATCACTTTTGTTTGTTGCTTTTATTCAATAACTACAGTCAATTATTCCAATAAAATAGTACAGAAAAAAGAAATCACATTCTTAAAAATTAGGCCATCCCAGGTGGGATTTGAACCCACGACCTTTGGATTAGAAGTCCAACGCGCTATCCATTGCGCTGCAGGGACATAACGAGCGGTTTTACATTTTAAATATGGTGTTGGACTATTATTTTTGTTTCCTTTTATTCATTAATTTAATTTAATTAATGAATTAATATTTGAAAAAACTGTATTAAAACCAAGTGATCCACTACAAGTTCAAAAAAGTGTATTTAAACTGGAGTGGATGAATAAAAAGTATTATATTAACGATTGAAAACTTGAGCAAGATATATACAAGGGGTGATCAAATGAAAAGGTACGAAACGACACGGTGGGTACAAATATAGACTTTATTCAAAATATACACCATAGGCCTGAGCACAACGATCCCACTGATGAACAAGCCGCAGGATTCCTTGTTCCCAGAATTCCTGTGGCTGTGACGAGACCCAGTCCTTCACAGTGTCCTCGAGTACGTCGTCCGAGTTGAAGCGCTTTCCTTTCAGGTGTTTCTTCAGTGGACCAAACACATGGAAATCGCAGGGTGACATGTCCGGACTGTAGGACGGATGGTCCAACGTCTCCCATTGGAACTTGTCCAGTTCCATTTGTGTGACTCAGGAGACGTGTGGACGCGCGTTATCATGGAGCAGAACCACACCCTCCGTGAGCAGCCCCGGTCTTTTGTTCTTGATGGACCTGCGTAGGCATCGGAGTGTCTCACAGTACACATCGGAGTTAATGCTTTTTCTGTGCTCGAGTAAGTCTGTGCTCGCATCATTTGGACGCCGCTTTTTATAAGAGCCTTTGCTCTCTCCTGCGCATGCGGGCACCCGCGCATGATCCGATCCCAGTCAGAGTCTCCAATGGCATCCCGAGATGTCTCGCTACATTCTCCCTTGGCGGAATATGCAAATATTTAACTGTTTCATTTTTATGTCGTTTCGTACCTTTTCATTTGATCACCCCTTGTATATGTATGGAGAGTGTAAACTATAATAGTAGGAATTGTAAAAAAGAGAAAACTAGTGTTCTTTTAGAAAAAAAAAACTTAAATCAGTGTCTTATAATGACTCCAATGAAAAATTCCATTCTAATTTCTTTGCAAGAAACTAAAATAAAATTAAAGAAAATAATTACAAGAGCAAATATAAGGACACGAATTCTTTATTGTTTATTTACAATATGCCGTAGATAATATACAGATAAAATAGTGTGAGGGGTCAATACTTAATTTTCCACACATATTTTATCCCTCTTTTCATAACCTTCAGGGCAAATAAACCATCGACATCTTTGGCGCTTAGCATCAAATAAATAACCTTCTGGACAGGATCCTGAAGAGACATTCTGCAAAGTCGTGGCATTTGGTAACTTAAAACCAGACAAGGCATAGATTTTCTCCCTGGTCCCGGATGAGATACTAGAAGTTTCTAGAAGAGGAGCGATCAGCAGACATATGCTTAGGAAGAGTAGAACTTTCAATTCCTTTTTCATTCTCATTTCTGATTATTTGTCTATAGTTCCCCAAGCCTTGGTGCTTAACCGTATTTGGAAATCACGGAGTCTGGTATCAATGGTTATCGTACAGTGATGATCGGTATCCTTTCAGGACCTTTAATCAGAAAAAATCATTCATATGTGCAGTATAATGTAATATAAATTTGATATTTCAGTGAAGTGTAAAACCTCATTTTGAAAGATAGAAGCTATTGATTTCAATTCAGGTACATCAAAAGGTAAAGAAAAAGAATCGAAATTCACACAATAAAAATGTTTCAAAATACATAGAAAAATTAGATATATTATTTAATCATAAAAAAATTATAAATGATTTTGGTTCCGACCCTTTTTAGTTTTGAGGATTATTGCCTTAGTGCCATATTACAGAAACTTTTGGACGAATTCAATTCTGAAATTTTACTAACCGTTACCTGACCACTTCGCTACGCGCGCACGCGCGCGCGTGTGTGTGTGTGTGTGTGTGTGTGTGTGTGTGTGTGTGTGTGTGTGTGTGTGTGTGTGTGTGTGTGTGTGTGTTGTGTGTTGTGTGTGTGTGTGTGTGGTGTGTGTAAGTGTGGTGTGTGTAAGTGTGTGAAAGTGTGTGTAATTGGGTTGTGTGGGTGGGTGTAAGTGTGTGTATAAGTGTGTGTGTAAGTGTGTGTGTAAATGTATGTATGGGTGTAAGTGTGGATATGTGTAAATGTGTGAGTGAAAATGTGCGTGTGTGTAAGTATGTAAGTGTGTGTGTGACGAATAATGTTGACAATACAATTGTTAAAATTAAATACAGAATGACTGTAGTGCCAAATGATCGTAACATAGAGCTGAGCGTTCTAGTCGTGATACCTTTGAATTCCCTACGTATAGAGAGGTTGAGGCCTATTAAATTTGTTGGGAATCATTGTCCTCACGTTTGCGTTTTGTAGATGGGGTGGATGGGATGCCAGCTCAGATGTCGACCTTGTTATTTAATAATAGGTAAAAATTAAAAAGCAAACCTTAAAAGTAAATGTAATGTACGGGAAATTTTATTATTTGTTTGTTTATTTTGAAAGAAAGAAAAATATTTGTTTCTAAAAATTTGTACAATAAAAGCGAAAAAAAACATACATAAATAATTAAAAATATTCAAAAACTAGTTCAAAAGAATTTAAAACTAGAATATACGATGTAAAATAGATTCGGCGTCGAAGACCCACATACAAATAAACGTTTCAAACACGTAATAAATGTAATACAAAGAAATTCGACATGAAAAGAAGATTTAAAACATCTAATGCATTACATAAAACGTAAAATTTGTAAAAATGAGATTTCTTTTGTTTCATTGTGTATAATACATATGCTACAGGGAAAGCAGATTTATACTAAATGCCATTATTTAAGATGACGTAACAAATTACTTGAATATAGTAAACATTTATTTCCAAAGAAAATTTTTTAAAAAATCAATTTTCTTTATTCATTTTTTTTAAAAAATACAATAATTAAGACACTGCGGTAGTTAGTGTGAGTATTAAATTTTAAAAAATTCGACTTAATATTTATTTGTATAAAATAAATGGGCCGTGGGTAGCCTAGAGGTTAGAGCATCGGACTCCAGAGCGGAAAGCCTGGGTTCGATGCCCGATGCCTCCTAGTACACACGGAATACGTGCTTGTTAAATCAGTGTGTCCGAATGGTGTCGCCATCTATCGTGTTGTATCGAGCAAAATCGTACTCCCATCTTAATGGGGCTCAAACGACAGGCGTTCTATCTAGCCCGTTGCCATGATGAATTTCGTGGGCCTCGATCTGACTACGTCAGACAGGTGGCATGAGCAACAACATAAAATAAAATCTTTGTAATGTAAAAATCAATTTTAAAATTTCTCAACGGCTTAACAGAGAACGTCATATTATTCCAAAAAGCAGATCTCATGCAACACAACTTTATTTCAAGATCAATTAGGCTAGAAATTTGCACAGCACAATTACAAATGTTTATTTTGATTAAGGATAGCTAAGAATTTTATATAAAAAAGAAGATAACTTTAAATTTCAATGATGGCCATTAAGATTTAATTCCAATCATCCTAAAAATAAACTTTCTCTTATCCTTATAAGAAATAAAAGAAGGGTTCTGGAATTTTTTTTCAATTAATTATTTTTTACTCTAATTAGTTTTTCCTAGTAGGGAAAAAATGCAACTTATTTACATATTTCAAAATTCAAATTGATTCAAGAAGATATTGCTTTTCCATTCTTATTTATTGTAAAGAAACATTTCATATCTTTCATGGACCAAGACATCACGTATAATAATAACTGTAACTTTAGAATTATAGACTGATAACAAATAACATAGTAAAAATCGTCGAGCGAAATGGTTGGAACTTTGTTCTGTTCAATATATTCAAACTTCGTATGTAACGCAATTCAGAATTTTGAAAAAGGATGATATTCAATTCCTTAACTGTAACTCAAAATATGATGAGGTTTAACAATAATCATACATAATGCAACTTTAACGTGATATTAGTTAGATCAGGGGCGGCAACCTTATACCTGTGGTGTGCCAATCAATACATCAATATGATTCAGCGTACCGCACTGTAGGAAGTATTAAGGTATCCGACTACTTGCGACATTTTTTTTTAAATGGAGATATGGGGATTTTTTTGTTGTTTTTAGATTTGTTGAGTACATTTTAAGAAAATTATGCTAAAATTCAGAAGAGAAAAAGAAATTATTATTATTAAAATGACAAAAAATTGGTACAAATTTACCAAAAATAACAAAAACGCGGCCATTCTGTACCAAAAGTTTGTGAACAAATTTTCAATTTTTCAATTCTGATGTGTTGCTATGTTATTCATTTTTGAAATGACCTTAAGAATAAGAGCTATTTAAATTTTTACAAAATCTAGAGCACTTTATCTTAGTTATTATATGAAATTGCTTAAAAAAACAGTGACTATATTAACATAAAGGACTGTAAATTTTGTAATAAAACAGGGATTGATAAATATGAAGATCAAAACACTTCTACTATTATACAGAGTGTACAAAAAAAGTTTCAGTTTATTATTTTGAAAACTTTTTGAGCAATTGCTGGCCCTTTGAGCATTTAAAAAAACTCACATTTCGAGTAAAACGTGTCTTAAAGTATGAAATATTGTTAAATGTAAAAGCATCTGCTTTTATTAAAACGCTTGTAATTTTTGTTCTAGTGAACGGAAAGTAATATACTTGGTATTTTTAAAAGGCTAGTAAGATGGCTATAAAAAAGAATTCCAATTTTTGGCAAAATTCCCAGTTTTAGGGTAATCGAATACCTTAAAACAATTCGATTCCCGCAGTAATGCATACCGAATAAGGGAATAGAAGTTAAAAATATAGATTTAATTTTATAATATAAAAAATATGTATCATATAAGGATATTTATTAGCATAAAAATTAAACATAACAATTAATATTAAACATAACAAACACATTAAGCATAAAAATTTCTATAAGATAAACAAATAATTCAAATTAAACAATATATTATTTACTATTAATCTCTTAAAAACATTTATTAAAATAAGAAATAAACAACATAAATGTAAGTATCCTTCAATATAATTAAATAAAAAATTAAAATTTAATGTGAAACTTGTCACCACAAAAGTCTACTTAATATCGCTATATCAGGGGAATAATGAGTGACTTAATTTGTGTGTGGGGGGGACACATGATTCTGAATGTTCCCTTGCTAAAAAACGCTTACTTGCTGAAACTTCTTTGTGGACTAAGGGGAGTTGGAAAGGTAAAATTTTTTTTAAAAGGCGAATTTCAGCTTATTGCATTTTTAAATTCTTCAGCTCATTACCTTTTCCAAAAATACCTCATTTTTATCTCTAGCTTAATTAGAAGTGCTAAAATTTTGTTTTTAAAGAATCGTCTAAACGCGAGTCACCGATTTAAATGGACAGAAAAAAGGTAAACATTGCACTTCCTTCTTGGGTCAGCTTGAAGTTTGACGTCATTTTTTAAAATTTCTTTAGGGCATGTTATGAAACGGGTGGGATCTCGCCTCCGACGTTTCAAAGCAATAATGAGGGGGCAAAAATTATCAGATGGCAAAGCATTATGTGGCAAAAATAGATTAACAGAAGCAACTATTGATCAATTGCAAACATATTCTGGTCTTCCCATTCGAAGAAATTTATCAAATGTAAAGTGTATGAAACAAGCTATATATGGGCAATATTTCTTCACAAAATATCTACGGATAAAAATCCACAGCATGGATTTTGTCCATCAGGTCTTGACACATGGTGTCAGTGTAAGAAGGCTCAATTGAAAAATAAACTTTATCTCCACAAACATAAACTTCCAGTTGCTGTTGTTGAAGCCATTAGGCCTATTTTTAGGGAACTTTCGGATCCAGAATTATTGAAAAAGTGCTTGCATGGAAACACGCAGAATCCGAATGAAAGCATTAATAATGTTATTTGGTCTCGTGTCCCCAAAAAGACATTTGTGCACATAGAAACACTTTCCTTTGGTACATATGATGCTATTGCATCCTTTAATAAAGGGAATGCAACAAAGCTGGATATTTTTTTAAAAAAACTTAACATAGAGTGAGGATATTATGCGACATGCTGCATGGAACATCTCGACAAAGAGAGCAGTACAAGGGTAAGATATGCCAATTTGCAGAAAACTAAGGAGACTAGAAAAGTAAAAAGACTTAAAAGAATGAAACAAGAAGATGAAAATTTAAAAAATGCTGAAAATTTGGAATATGGAGCTGAAATGTTTTGATAAGGTAACTCTTTTTTATAAAAATGTGTTTTTCTCAAAATGTCACTTTTGAAGGTTCGATGTACCTTTTCTCAGAAAGTATATATCTAATGTCAACAAAACTTACATGACACATTTTTTATATATTTTAGTATATACTGAAATGAGCTTTTAGCAAAATTTTGCATACATTTTTTTCTTTTTTATAATTTTTTTTCTGTCGAAAAACACTGTTTTCTCACTATGCATCAAATAAAAAAAATTTAAAGAAAAACTAATGGAAACTTCAAAAAAATCTCGTTTCGGTATAATATTAGATGTATTCTTAACTTGCAAAAAAAAATGGGGGGATTGTATTTCCAACAGGTTTTTAGAAAAGGTACATTGAAAAAGCCCCTTTTAACATTATCAGTATAGAGAGTTCCGATACCCCAGATATATTTCATATAAGAAAAAAAATTTCACATGCAGAAATATGTAGAACCAAAAGCGGCAAAGCAGAGCACATGCAAATTTCTTCATTCAATTAAACCGCCAGATTGTTTCATAATTCCTTAAATTTTACTTTCATTATAATTTTGAAGATTTTTTTCCCGATGCAGCAATGACTGATGTTTCATTTTACAAGTACCAGTCGATTCTCGCTAATTCAAACCTTCGATAATACGAGCCTCTCGCTAATTCGAAGTATATGCTCAGCCCCTAGAAAAACCCTTGATATTTCTAACTAAAGCAATACGTTTTGGTATACTCAATATTTTGAAGTTAAATCTGAGGCTGGCCAGACTACAATACGCGATACTTCGAAGTTATCATATAAAACTCTCGACAATTCAAATACTCACTATCACGTGGAGTCCTGTAACAAACAGGTTGGAGTTTACATGTTTTATGTTCTATTGTCTCTGCTTGACTCTCCTACAACGTAGTCCCTTTGATGACCATCGGAGTTGACTCCGATTACTCTTACAGAAGCTAAAGTGTCGTCACCAAACAAACTACGCAACTTTTGCCTTCCAAATCATGTTGATGCGGATGTTTTGCAAGCTTCATTTATTCTAGAAAAATCTGTTGACAAAGTTAGATGGAACGCCATATAAAACGAAAAGAGATAATAGATTTTTTTCTTCAAAAAAATTAATTATATAATTATGTGCAGTATGTATTCTTTTAATAGTTGTTTTTAATGCATAAATGTATTCTTCTAATATAGGACTTTTACCTTCTCTCTATAAGATTTATACTGTATAATATGTACTTTTTAAAAGGACTGTTAAATAATTTTATGCATATGTACAATTGTTGTTTTATTACATAGTTTCAAAATTAAATGAGTAAGAAAAAAAATTTCTCTTCGTGTATTTTGGGAGTTTTTCCTACCCTCTTGATTCGATACCCTCCTAATTCGAAGTTTCTCATTGGTCCCTTCAACTTCGTATTGTCTCGAGAGTCGACTGTATTAGATAATCTTTTTCATTTAGATTGAATATTTATCGCTTAAAAAAGTCATATTTAAATAGAGGATATTTTTCTTACAAAAACGCTATTACTACACACAAGCAGATTCAGCAGAATAATTTTACGACCACCAATTAAAATTAAGAAATAGCCTTTAAATAAAAATACCTGAGGTGTTGAGAAGACAGAGTTGTGTGTGTGGTTTAACTATATCTCACATAACTTTGCGGAGTGGGGTAGAGTTCCACTGAAAGAATTGATCCGCGTGCCATAGGTTGCCGACCCCCCCCCCCTTCCACCTTGAGTTAAATCATTTTTAAAATTTTGCGCACAAAAAAATTACCTTTTGCAATATCAATATCTTTATTATTTTTTTTTTAAAAAAACTATTTTGATTTTTTGTTTTCTAAGGGAAAAAAACTTCTATTATTTTAACAGCAATTATCTAACATATCTTATCAAAATTAATCGAGCATATAATTCAAGCACAAAGTTAGTCAATTAAAGTATCTGCGACTACCCTAAAATTGTGAATTTTGCCAAAAATTGTCAAAATTTTATTTATGATTTTATTTTATATGCCATCTTATTAGCTTTATAAAAATACCAAGTTCATCATTTTCCGTTCGCTAGAACAAAAACTATAAGTGTTTTAGTAAAAGCAGATACTATTACTTTAAGCAAGATGTCATACTTTAAAATGCGTTTTACTCGAAATGTGTTTTTTTGAAAATACTCAAATGGGACCAGCGATTGCTAAAAAAGTTTTGAAAATAATCAACTAATATTTTTTGTAGTAGAAGTGCTTTAACCTTCAGATTTATGTCACTGTCTCAATCACTGTCTTATTACAAAATTTACTGCCCCTTATGTGAATATAATCACTGTTTTTTTTTAAGAAATTTCATATAATAACAAAGATAAAGTACTCTAGTTTTTGTAAAAAAGAAAATATCTCTTATCCTGAAGGTCATTTTAAAAATGAATAACATAGCAACACATTAGAATGAAAAAATTGAAAATTTATTCGTAAAGCTTTGGTACAAAATGGGCCGCGTTTGTGCTATTTTTTGTGAATTTTTACCTACTTTATCCCATTTTAGTAATAATAATTTCTTTTTATCTTCTTAATTTTAGCGTATTTTTCTTAAAATATGCTAAACAAACCTAAAAATAGTAAAAACCTTAAAACATGAAACTTCTGAAAACGAAATTTCTTTAAAAGTTAGTTATTTATACAATAAATCAAATGATTTTAAAATCGTTCAGTTGTTGATTTATATCAAATAAAAATTTAAATTTTAGTTCAAAGTAAAAAACAGTAAAACAATGACATTTAAAAGCTTTCAAAAAGTTCCTTTCCACCATAGTTTTGAAAACTTATTAAAATACTAAAAATTTAAAACGAGAATTTGCATCAATAACAGCTAAAAAGAGAAAACTAAAACATTTTTATAAATAGAGGAAATACAAAAATTTTTAATCGTTAATAAGATTATTAGCAAGAAAAATCATCACTTAAGGATTATCAAATACAAACAGTGAAAGCAAATGCATTATTTTCTTTATTAGACGAATTGTTCAAACCAAAAGAAAAACAATCAAGCAGATTAGATGTTAAATGATTTTATTTGCTTTTTGTGCTATGGAAACGCTTTGTCAATTTCTCTATTATAGCAAATAAAACTAGTAATACTTTTTTAAATTAAAAATGAAAAGGATTAAATGCATAAAAATTAAAAGAAATTTGAATAAGAAAATTCAATTATTCAATGAAATACATAAATCTTAAATAAGAACGAAAAAGTTGTTATACTCACGGAAACAATCCCAATACGTCCAATTCTGAAAAAATGGAACAATTAAATGAGTGTAATTTGTCATTTTTATTTTGATTTACGTGTAATGAGTCAACTGTATTCCGAGTTTTTCTTGATTATTTCACTTTCAAAAGTTTCTTGAAAAAAGCATTGTAATTGGACGAAGAAACAAAAAGTTCTTGACGACATATTAAAAACACATGAGTGTTTCTTCCGGAGACTGGTTTCTTATCGAAGGAAAGACTAATAAATCAACAAATTAATTAACTGATATCAATTCTAAAGCACAATGCTAGGAAGAAAAAATCGAGCCAAATTTGGAATCATATCATACTTTTTTTTTTCCTCCTCCAGCAATTAAATTTTCACAATCCAAACAGTTAAAAGAGAAATAATTATTTCATTTGCTCTCTGGCAATGATAATTCTTTTACCGATTTATATTTACCATCGATTACTGTATATAACATTATCGTCTGTGTTTTTATATTGTTGTTCTATTAATTTTTCAACATGTTATGTGTTTTGGTTTTATTAATAAGAGGATAAAAGAAAATTTTACTATGTCTGGTGTTGGAATTAAATAACACAGACCATGGAATAAAGAAATGTATAACAGCTCAGAAGAAATTCAATTAAAATAATGAGTAGGAAAGGAACTAAATAACTTAACTATAAGAAGTGTTTTCTTGTTACTGAAATATATTCCTTTTCCGCGCAAATAATTTTTTCACTAAATTTAACTAAAATTTTATTTTGGATTTTAAAAAAAAATTTGAATTAAATTAAGTTATGAAAAGTTAAAAATATAGGCCTCTTTCCCAAACGTTAAATTAATATCTTACTCATTTAAAAATTTAAAAAATGTATTTAACTTTTTTGAAAAATGCTTACACTAGTCGATAACTAATTATATTTCATTTCTAGAAATATTTTTTAAAAAATGAAAATAGCATCTTTTTACAAAAATGTAAATTATTAAATACCAGTTCCTGAAAAAGTGGATTATATCGTACCAAAATTTTTAGATATTTCAAAATATTAGATACTCTTAGAAACAAAATTTTAATATCATAAAATCTATAAATATAAAGTACATGTAACTGCCACCAACAGGTAAGGATATATTCTAAATCAGTGGTAAGGTTTGCAGCCCCGGGATTTCGGAGGTTTTTTCAAATCAAAGGATTTCATTTTTGTCTGAATTATATTTTGAAATTTTTTTCAAAGTTTTGGGAATCTGGTATTACATTTAATGTATCTTATTTACTTTTTTGTACTGTATCGGTTAATGTTGGTTTTCTTACGTGTTGAATCTTGAAGGGTTCGAGACGGGTGTGTATGTTAAACCATGAAATTTCATATGTTCTCTTATTTTCATCTGTAACTTTCTCCCCATCGCGAGTGGGGTTATAAAACGGACATTTTTCCAACCCTCAGGATGTCCGCTGTCAGCTAACTTGGACAGAGGCATTTAGAATTTTTGGAAGATATCTAGTAGGGTTTTTTCAGCCCCAGGATCCCGGTGTTTTTTCTAACCCGGAAATCCCGGGATTAAAATAACTGATTCCGGGATTTAATTTTTGTTTGAATTATATTTTAAAAAATTTTCTCATAAAAATTTTCTAGGAATTTAATTTTTTAAAAATTTGCGTTCTGTTTTTTTTTTGCGCAAAAATAATTATGTATGAAAAAAAATATATGCACAGTATAGGAGAACGTCGCAATAATCTAAGTGGCTCTCTACAATGCTTACACAATAGTATCAGCAACATCACAAGAATAGATTTTGTCACAGTTCCTTCTTCTATTAAATGCCGTTAATTAATAGCGGATCTGCTTGGAAGATTTAATACACTTCAAATTCCATTACATTACTAACAGCTCATGCAACTGGATCTTCAATTTCAGATGAGGTAACACTTGAAATTGATTCGCATTCTGATTCAATAACTGGATCAATTTATATACAAAAACCGTTAAGTGTAGCAGAAGAGCCAAATAAAGTTATCAAAGAAGTATATGCACCAAGACAGTCTATTAGATTTGAGACACTGTCATCAAAAATTCAAAAAAAAATGTCTCTTTTTTGAAAATGAAGGGAGACGGGGTGACTACCTGAAATGCCTAATAGTAAAGAATTCGAACGGGAATTTTCTACGGCAGGAAAATTTGTAACAAAAATAAGAAGTCGTTCCAATTATGAAACGCTGGAGGAGCTGTGTTTTTAAAGGCTTATTTACAGAAACACAAGAAATGAAGAAATGCTTTTTTTTTTTTTAAATTTCATTATGTACTATTTTTATTTGTTTTTTTTACTATGAATTAATTTTTTTTATTTGTTTCATTAAAATAATATTAAATTAATTTTTAATTATATTTTCAGTTTTATTATGCAATTTCAACTATGCTAATATGTAAGTATTTTTAATAAATAGTCCAATCCTAATCCTGGGACCAATCCCGGGATTTGGATAATGTAATCCCGAAAACATAATCAGTGGTCCTTAAATTGTGTTCTAAGGGGCCCCGGGGTTCACGAATCAAACCTAGGAGCTCAGCGATTAAAAAGAAGTGAACTTAATCAAGAACAACTCCCAGTTGTTTGGTTTCAAATTCATACAGAATACACAGAAGTTTCTTTCAGAGCTATAAATATTTTAATGCTATTCGAAACAACGAATTTAGATGAAAAATCTTTCCCGATGTACATGATAAAAAAATATATATAGAAATGAATTAAATACAGAACATGAAATGCGATTACAGATAATTTCAATACAGCTATAAACTTCGACAATTCGTGTAAAAAAATTCAAATAGTCACATCTCAATCACAAAATATAATGCAAATAAGTTGTCTCCTGGAGAACGCTATTACATTTTTTTCAATCTTTCTTCCAAACGAGCATTTCTGGCCTCCTTTGAAGCGTTAGAAGCTCCTATTTCTGAACGGCCAATTCAGATATTGTCACGTTTAACAGAGAATGCATGAGGTTCTGAAACGATTTTTATTCCCATAAGGGTCAACATTTTTAAAATGGGAATGAAGTCTTTATTGGAAATGCAAACCGTTATAAAAGTTGTAATTTCAATTGTGTGTGTTCCGGCATGGTTATGTTTAGGTGCTAAAAAGTTCATACAAATGAATTCAGACTTTCGGTTCTTGTATTTTAAAATACACTCTATAACAAAAAGCAAAAGAAAGAAAAAAACGACGCCACAAGAAGGAGTTGCCCGGTTGTAATGAAATTTCGTATGCAAAGACATGTGTATCGAATACGCAAATGATTAAGACTGTATTCGGCTAATGTTAAAGAATAGAGGTGAAAATTCGGAATGTTTGTTTAGATATAAAAGTACTCAAACATTAATATTATATTCTGGCTTCACCATCGAGAATCACTTATTTTATCAAGCTAGTCATTTTTATACATCCGAGTTGGCTCCTTTTTTCTTTTATAAAATGTGTTTCGTATTTTTTCCCTTATACCGTAATGCTAAATGAGCTATCCTTTTACATGTTAAAAGAAAAACATTAATTATTTACGAAATATTTTGAAATTTTAAAAACACTAAACTGTTATAAAAAAATACAATGTAACAAAATTTTATAAAAAGTGAGGCATTTTTTTCTGTTTGAAAATGTGCTCTACGTCAAGTTCACGCTCTCATACATTTGGCGAAAAAGCCTTAAAATTTGTCCAATGAAAAAATAGTGGGAGCTACAGCGCATCGGAACTGCGCACTCAGCAGGTGTCTATCAGAAGCGATTCTCAATCTGATGGTCAAAATTTCTGTTACATTGCGATTTAGGATACTTTTCAACGACTGAAAAAATGCCTCGCCGCAGGATTCGTGCTCTTTACGAGCAAGAGTTTGTCAGAGTTTGAAAGAGGTGGACAGTTGTAGGTTTTAGCATCATGATGGTAGCGGTAGACCTAAGGCCACAGCAGATCGGGAGGATAAATTGACTGTCAGATCAGCTATCACAGCGCCTGATCCATCGTTGTCAACCTTCAGACGTGCGACCCGCCCACGAGTATCCACTATGACCATTCACAGACAGCTGATAGAGTGAAATTTATACTCGTACCTGCCACTCACACCTGCATACTGTCGAGCCATATTACAGTGGTTCTTGGCTCGATCAGGTTGGAATCATGCTGACTGGTTACGTATAGTGTTTAGCAACGAATTCCGCTTCCATCTGTGTTCTGACGATCATCGAAGACATGTCTGGAGACGCTGAGGGCTGAGCCTGCTATCACTATTGCACACCGCATAGATCCTCAACCAGGAGTTATGGTCTAGGGTGACAGCCAGACCCCTTTGGTCGTCATTAGAGGCACACTTTCAGCACAGTGGTACGTCGATGACATTCTGAGAACTGTTTTGCTACCGTTTCTTTTGCCCTAGCCTTATTCTTCAGCAAGATAATGACACACCCCGTTAAAGGATGTGTTGCTATGAACGATCTTACAGCTTGTCAAACATTTCCTTGGCCATCCAGATCACCAGATCTCTCTCCAATCTAGCCTGTATGGGATATAAGGGGAAAGAGACTGCATCTACCAGGGAATGTTGATGACTTGGCCAATTGGAGCAAATTTGACTAGAAATACCGCAGGAGACCATCAGGGTGCTTTATCACTCTATGCCACGTCGTGTGGCAGCTTGTATCCAGACTATAGGTGGGCCAACACCCATTTGAGCTTGTTACTTTGTAACTATGTAACTCTGAAATAAATCATTTAATTTTTCTGAAATTTTAATCATTTTCTATTTTGTACATAATTTTTCTAGCCACCAATTTTTTTCTCAATTGGCTCGTATCACAGGTTATCTCAAAAATATTTCAAAGCCAATTTAGCCTTCTTTCTACGAAATATGTGGAACAATCTCTCTTTCATTTTACTCACCCCTCTTAAATCTCGTCAATGCGGCTGGTGTTTGCCGTATTTTGTACATTACCAGAAAGAAAAGCTTTTCGTTTAAAGCGATTTTCATTTCGTGTTAAGAGTAAGATTCATAGGATTTCAGAGGATTTACTTATTTATTCCTTTTTACACCCCCCCCCTCCCTCCAAGAAAACAACACAATTCGCTCTGACATTGGGAAGCAAATCGCATATTTTTTAATCGGCCTTTAAGGGATTAATTATAAACCGTACAAACTGTCAAAATAATTGTTAATTTTTGTATATATATTTATATATGACAAGACCATGGAGTCACTGGTGATTATTAAACTTGTTCTTAAGTTAGTATTGTTAAATTAATTATGAAATTCATATTGCGCAGTACTGATATATTTATAAGTGCATTATATCAGTGTAAATGTGTATTTTATTTTTTATTGTACAGAATGTATATTGTGTTTGTTTACCTTCAGAAAATTAATATTTTTTTTAAATATTCTTTTATTTTCGAATTTTCAATATGCTCACCCACCCCCTCGTAGGATTATCACGTCCATCCGGGCGGACCGCGCATCACAGTTTGAGAAACACTGTCTTAAGCGTTTTAGCGTTAAGGTTATTTCACTGTATATTACCTTTACACCAATTGCAATTGCCCTAATTCTTTACCAATTCGATAACTACAACAAAAAGTTTATTTGTTGAAAAGCAAATATTTTGAATATTTTTTTTTATTTAGTCCTTCGTGTTTACATTTAAAATATCTCTTTAACTCCTGCAAAGATTTGTGCATGATGAGACTCCAAAAACTCCTGATCACACATACACATACAAATGCATTTTTTGATTTAGCAGTATTTAAGATATAGTTCATGATTATTGCTCCACACTCAACACTAAATAACCACAGTCCACTAAATACTTATCACTATACTTTCACCGTCCAAGTTATGTATGTGGGCCTGCGGGGAAAAAATGTTGAGTACTCTTGTTCTAAATTCCCTGGCGTAGCTAGTCCTAAGTGAGCCCTGTATCAAAATTCATCTCGGGCCCTATTCCCTATAATAAAACTTTTTTAAAAGAGTCAAAATTTTGCAATTAGAGCCTCTGGAGATTCGGAGCCCCGTATCATTGATATGGCTGATATGGCAATACCTACGCCCCTGTCAAAATCCAATTGTGTCAAGAAAGTATTAAGTGATGTAGAATTTTTTGTATTGAAAAAGATGCACAGGTTCTAATTTCATCCTCACTATATGAAGATGGTTAACCCAGGAGCACATGCGTGCACTCGATCCTAACGTTAATGATCACATGGGGTGACTGATTTACCCCAGTCCTTACTCCTGGAACTGTAAAAACAAAATGACAGGTTATACAATAGTAAAACGAAAGCAATAATTTCATTTTAATTTTAGATCAGGATTTGATAAAACCATGAAAGATGTTTTACACACTAGCTTTCGCATTACACTATCTTGAATAAGAGAGGAAACAAGACGTAGTCGTCTCGTGACGTAAATAAATGGTTTTATTTATTTGATTTATTGATTGAGAGAAGGGTGTAGGGCTATTATTTCTAAGGCTATTATCTTAAAGGGCAACAAAGGCTATTATCCCTAAAAGGGAAATTTACAAGTAATAGATATTAAAATGTGTTTCATTTTCTGAATAGAATATTGAAATGTTTATTAGAGCTTACTCTAATAAATCTTTGAAAGTGTTGGGGAAATGTGGATCAATTTTTAGAAAATATTTGAGAGGATTTCCAGGATGTGTGCCTTCTCAAATTACCCGTACGGAAAATAAGCACCCTGTGTGGGCGCTGGTTCTTCAAAAGAAGATTCATTCTTGATAATATCAAATAAGTCATGTATTTATCCTAAGTGATATTCGGGGAAATGGTGATAGGGTGACAGCCTAGATGTCGATCTCGTCAGTTTGACTCTTTTTTTTTTAGTGGATTTTTAAGGTAGATAGTGTTCAATCAAACAATCAAGGTTCTGTGTTTTCAAACAGTGAAAAAATGTTTATGGATATAATAGAATTTGATGGCACTTGATAAGGCTTAATTATTGCTGTTAACTTGTGCTAAATAGGCAAACTCTGACTATTTTTCGTTATTTTGAATTTTCTGTGCATTATGATGAAAACATCATTTCTTGTACCTGCATTTTCAAAGTTTTCCAGTTTAGCGTGTATGAAGAGTGATCTTATTTACAAAAATCCCTATAATAGACTAAAACAATATCTTGAAATACCGTTACTTGAAAAAGATAATACATTTTCTCCAGATGTAGAAACTATCTTTGCAGCCCAAGAATTGTTTATTCCTAATCGTTATCATAGAATCAATTTTATTACTTCTGGAATCGGCCCTGAAAAGTTTCCTAATCATGATTTGCCCGAGGTATAATGGAAAAATCTGATGCATTCGTAAATCTAGTAACATTTTATAATTTTTATCTACATGTTTTTTAGTTGTTTTTTTTTGGAATAGCAATTGACTATGTGATTTGATGCATGTTTTTATGACTATGTATGGTACTATGTAATAGTATTTTAAATTATGAAAGTATGTTATTAATATTAAATATTATCTGGGCAGCACAAAATAAATGTGACAAATTTAGTTTTGATTTCGGACTGAACAAGTCTTTCATGAGTAAATATTTTTAAATTCCTATTATTCTACATTTTTCAAATATATTCCATTTATATATATATTTGAGTACCTTAAAGCATAGAAAAGCGACATCTAAAATCTGCAATTAATTAATTCTCATAATTTATTTCAATGTGTAATTCCTTGCATATTATATCACTGAGCTGTTTTGCCAAACGAAAAGATTGCCAATTTAAAAAATGTAGCTGAATGCTATCATCATTATTATGACTGTGTTCATACATGTGAGAAAACAGTTTCTACATGAGCTGCATACCACAGCATTTGTTGACCTCTTTCGATTTAACATAATTGGTTGATGATGTAGTACATAATTATCATAACATTTTATTAGCTAGATTGCTAGAAAAAACATTGCATTTTTGGTCTATTTATATTTTAATTAGTAGCCCAGCAATTTAAAACTGGGAAGTAGGCATGATTCTGATTTTAATTAAAAATTTTATTTCCAATTGTCGTATGATGTTTCTGGATAAAAAATAGTCGTATAATTTTTGTCTTTCAAAATATTGGCATATACCAGGGGTGGGCGCACTTTTCTAGGGTACAGGCTACTTCTAATTTTTTTCAAGGCATCGCGGTTCACCCAGTAATGTAGGTGTGGTGAAGTAAGAGAAATGTCTACAATATTTACTATAACTTAATAATAAATACGAAATATGTACTTACCAACATAACTAAAATAAAACTCACACTTTTAAAACCACGTTTTTAAAGCAAAACAAGATAAAAACATAATAATAGTCACAAATATAATAATATCAAATAATGCTTTTATTATCAAACAATTCAAAACACATTAAAAAAAAATAAAACACTTCATTAAGTTATTTTTTGTAGTTACAGCCAGAGAAAGACTTAAGTCTGCATACTGTTAGCTAATCTTGAGTATTTTGGTGTATAATTACAAACTGCTTATCTTCAGAGGTCACCCCAAAATGTCTGAGTGGTCCACCTGTCAATCACAATTGACTTAATGCCCAACCCAGATATATACTCTATAAGATAAACTTCATAATAAATTGATGTTGTGAAAGGAAATTCATAAGGAAACTGATGTTTATCTTTTCTTATTACCACAGTTAATAAAATGAAGACCAAAAAAAAAAAAAAAAATTGGTGCTAAAGTTTTTACTTGCCTAGTACTGCAAGCAAAATAAATTTGGCACAAGTTCGATATACGGACTTTTTTTTGGCAGTTTTTTTGGCGCTCTTTTCGGGCGATTCTGCGCCAGATTCTGTCTACCATGATTCCCCCTGTTTTCCGGTCCGGTTTCGCGGGGTTTTTCGTTTTATGGCGAATTTTCCAATCAGTAATGTTTTTTTCTTGGGGGGGGGGGGGAGCTATGAAATTCTCCCTCAGACACCCTTCTTTTCATCTTGGATTTTCAACTGTTCAGACATATATTTCCGGACAAGAATTCACTGCCTTATTTCCTGTTATTTCTTAATATTTATAAAGAATATTTATTTAATATTAATTAATTTAGCATAATTATTTAATAATTATTATTAATATTAAAATTAATAATTTTTATTCTTTATCAAAAATTAATATTTTTTATTTAATTTTAAAATTAATAATATTAAAAATTATTTATAAAAAATAGTTATATTTAATATTATTAAAGTTTATTTTTATTATTGATTAGGTTGAATATTCTTTAATTATTAGGTTGTATTTCAATTCTTTATTATTACCTTATTTCTTATTCATATTACTTATTAATATTTCTTCTTAATTACTGAAAAATTATTTAATTATTGCTTAGGTTGACTTAATTAGGAAATATATTCTTTTATTATTAATGTGCCTTTATCCATATTATTTATTAATATTATTTAGTTATTCATTAACATTCATTTTACTTATTGATAATTATTCCAGTTATAGATTAGGCTGACTATCATTTTTACATTATTATATCATTTACAAAGAGGTTAATGTAAATTTTAAAAACCTTGTTATTTTATATACCTTTAAATATTGTAACCTGTTCCCTCTAACCATGGGACTATTTGCAGTGTTTATCCCAAGTATAAGAAAGTTCTGTCAGAAACAGTTCCTGTTTTATTTTCTAGCAAAAAGGCCACTTTGGGAGAAAAAGGGAGTATTTAATCTTGATTTGTTTATGAAATATGTAGGGATAGGAAACTATTTTTAGATTTTGCAAGAAAAACTCATCTGATTAAATTAGAATTTTTTTACTGCAATTGTAATGTTCTGATGAAGTTTGAGAAGAAAAATTCTATTTTAGATAGTTAATCATAGATTAGCAGAAATTCCAGGAATAACAAGATATGTGGTTCAACTAAAACCATACATCATGGCTTGTAGTTCAACTAAAACCATACATCTTGGCTTGTGGTTCAGTTGCAGCAAACTAAAATTAAATGAGATTTTTCGTCTCACTTATCATTTGATCATGGGAACCAGAACAAAATAGACCAAAGCTTATTTCTATTTATCTTCTGATACAGTTGCAGATTGGGGGCAATTTGTCATTGAAGTTATTCTATATTATGCAGAAGTCGACAAATCGAATTCAGAATGGAAGCAGTACTCAACAAATCTTGTGAAATTCTAGTCAACATTTTACAGGAATGGATAGAGCCTGGAACTATGAATTTTCCAACAAATGGAAGGCATTTAAAAATTTAGGACAAGAAGGTTTGATCATTTGACGTTAAATCTTAGCCTTCATTTTGTAAATCCAGTAACGAATTGCCACACAAATACCATAGAAGGCACTTGGAAGCATGTTACAGATTCACTCCCTACCTGCAATAGAAAAATAGATTTAAAATTTCATTTGTTGCTGTATATAAGTTTAGAAAATGAAGCAAACAGCAGGGAGTGGATTGTTTCAATAAGTTTTAGAAATTGTTAGGGACATCAACTGGGCTGAGAGGGGCTTAGGTCAAATTCTTTAAAAGGGGAATTTAAACAAGATTTTTTTATCACCACGATTTTTATCACAATCTATCTTGCTGACAAGTGATGACTTTGGCCATTGTGTGACAATTTTTTATACATAAAGTGCTGCAAGGTAAGTTAATGATATTTATATTTATTTTATTCAATGTAAGCAAGAAAGATTCTCCTTATATTTAATTTATGACTTTAATTTTAATGTTAATTTGCTTTAATATGTTAAATTTTAATGTTTCTCTTCTAGGCTTAATGATGATAAATAGAACAATTTGTTCATTACTATTCTGAATCACTTAAAAATAGATTTTTATTCTTAAATTCAATGCAGTATTGCTAAAATAATCATTAACTATTTACATTTAGTTCTATAAAAATTTGTCCTTTCACTACTTTTTAGTTTAATATTGGTATTACTTTTTTTTATGTAGGAAAAATATTACATGTTTCATTTTTATGCTTCTACTAAGTTAGAAAGAATCCCCCACCATTAATTTTCCTACAGAGGTGGCGGGGGGGGGGGCAAACTTAGATCGAAGACGGAAACTTTGCAAAACTGTTTATTCAGGAGGGGGGGGGGAGTATCGCGGCGTTTCCCGGCGGCTAAGGGGGGGATGCAACCCTGTGCTTCCCTTGGCAACTACCGTCGCCGAAAAAAAAATTTGGCAATTTTTGAAAAAAGTCCGTATATGAACTGTGCCATAAATTTAAACTTCTGCCTAAACTTAAGTAAAATATAGCATTGTAACTTTTTGTCACAATGTTAATATTTGAATGCTTTGAATTGTGCAATCTGTATAATATGTATTCACTCTTTTGGGATTATTCAAGTATTTTTATTATTAAGTAGCCTTATGTTGTATATTCTGACTTTGGAAGGTCAAGCTAAATATTAATGAGCAATAAAATAATTAACTGATAATAATTTCTTAATAACAAGCCTTTAGCCTATGTTCAAATTTCCCTCCCTTTCACTCTAGTCATTTTGACTTTTCTGCGAAAGGAAATAAAGTAAACAAAATAAAACTGTCTATAAATAGGAACTGCATTCATTGGGAAAACAAGATATAAAGCTTAGGTATATTTCATAACTTGTGAAAAACTAGTAAAAGAAATTATTTTTGCTTTCAGTTCATCGAAATATATTTTTAAGATTGCAGCTAAATGCAAATTTCAAAATACAATAATGTTATGTGAGGGCAGTGGTGCATACAAGGGAAGGGTTTGGGGGTTCAGTCAGCACCTCCTAGGTACAAGGCCTGGTGACTCAAATGAGATAGGCTTGTGACGTTGCACGTAGTAGGGATAGAAAACCCGCTTGAATTCAAGTTAGATTAGTTCGGGCTCATCTATGACATTTTGGTGCTTGTGTCTGTGCAGTTTGCTGCTTTGTTCACATTTTTATTGTAGATTTTCAATTTCTTTTTGACGGTTCTGAATAAGTTCATAAAATGGTCTACAATTATTAAGATACAATTAATAACAATTATAAAGATACTGAAAAATTACAAGTTTTGGATTCCCAAAAGTGGATCCATGCTATATCAAGAAAAGATTTTGCTCCATCAAAGTATTCAAAGGTAAGTTATTTAACTTTATTCTATTTATGGAAACTGTAATAATATCTTAATTTTAAAAGTCTACTAATAACTTTAATGGGTTTTTTGGTAAGACATTTGAAGATGTACTCATTTCTTTTCTTTATGTGAGTTCTTAACCATGGTAATTGCATTGAATTACATTGGAATTCATTTTTATTTATCTGTAATGAGAAAAGCGTATTGTTTATTAAATAAATATTTTGTAGCCCTAAAAAAATTTATGTGTTTAAAACTGAGCTCAAACAAGCATTGTTAATGAGACAAAAACTGTGTTTGTTTTTTGCTCATATTTTTGTGTCATTGTCTAAATATCTTTTCACAGAATCAATGAAAGTACATTAAGTATTAATTGTGTGTTACCAAAAGAAAGCCCATTTTGATACAGAGCTCTTAGTCGATGTTAATGAGGACATTAGCAACCATTTATTAATTATTCTGTATATTAATATGATGTGAGATGCAAAATGCATAATACATTCACAACAACAAAAACAGCTATCTGATTTCTGAACTATTAGTATGACTAAAAGGGAGAAAAAATAAAGCTAAAAACAGACAAACATGATTCAGCATTAACCTCACAATGTTAACTTGAAGTACGATTGCTACGACAGCAAATGTCAGAGAAGACACCACATTTAGAGGTAGTGAGTACCAATTTTTAAGCTCTTGATGACAACACTGACAGTTTCTTTTCTAGAATTGTTTGCATTAATATAATATAGACTGTGGGTGTCCCGACAAGAAGAATTTCATTGTATCAAGTTTGTTTTGATCACAACCATTTGCTGGCAAAATAAACAAATTTCATTGAATCAAAGAAGAAAGAAAGAAAAATTTGTTCAAACTTTGTATATAAGCATTGTCAAACAAATTTTTGTTGTTGTATCAAAATTTTTTCAGTATTTCCAACAAAAGTTCCATTCAAAATTACAAAAAATCAAATTACCAAGAGAAATTTTTGTTAATTCTAACAAATCTTTTCTGTCAATGTAAAACAATATATTTATATCTCTTTAATTTTAGGTTTGTGAACTACACTTTGCTGATGATGCAATACGAAGAAACACAGAAGCTTATGATGAAAAAACTGGGGAGAGATATGTGTTGCCTTAAAACGTTCTAGACTACAAAATTTTGCTGTGCCAACCATTTCCCCAGATATATTTCAAACTATGAATCTCATTCAAGAATGTCCTGAGCAGAGACTGCAAAGATTAGTGAAATAAAACTGTTGCGTGTGTGTGGTGTTATAAAATAATATTCTGTAATCTTAGAATTGTCTTTTTCCTGGATATATTGGTAACAATAACTTTCAATGATAAACTTAACAATCTTTAACAAATTAAATCAAGTTACAATTATTAGACTGAAATAATAAAGAGAATAAGTTTTAATATTTGAGATAAAAAATCCTAGTAAACAACGACACCTGGTACGCCAAAAAGAAGACTTTCCAAAGAATTTGAAAAAAGTAAATTATTTACGTCACTTCCAAAATTAGTCGAGTATTTAAATGCAGAGAACCTTCAGGACATGTGGACTGTTGTTTGCAAAAAAGATCTAGTAATAATTATGATGCTAGACACAATGGTATCTCCTGTTATTAATGCATCAGTGATTATTAATAAAGAATTAGATTTGTCAATACACATAGGTCATACAAAGATAGGTCAACTTGGTAAGTACAAATTTCCTGTAAAAGTAAATAATGTTATTGTTGTAAATAAAATATTACATAAACTGGTTCTCAGAGTAGAAATGAAAAGCTCCCATGATTTTCCTACAAGATTTGGTTTTATTGTTAATCTTTTAGAAAGTATGTTTTCAGATTTAGATGATGATAAAAAAAAATTGTACTCCGTT
>BMAO01036747.1:0-36376 GCA_019973975.1 Trichonephila clavata | reverse complement strand
TCTTCCATCGAGTCCGTTGAAGTTGATATGCTCCTGCTGAGGCGTTTGTTTTTCTTCTGTGAGAACTGGAACTTGGCTGTTGTCCACTCGACGTCGGCTCCGAAGATTGTATGGACAGCTCCTTTCCTGATGAGGTCTGTTATACTTGAATCTGTGGGATGGTCCTGGAACTGCTCTTTCAGAACTATTTTCTTCCACCTTTCTATAACGCTTCCTGGAGGGACGAGAGGACATTGACGAGGAAATCTTTCTTTTCTCACGATCTGCTTGGGCCTCTGGTCTCTTCTTCCGTACATTGTCATCCATGAGTCAGGCCTTCCTCTTTTCTCTCTCTCAGCACATACAGGTCTTTTTTCCTGAAATTATACGCGCCATCCCCCGAAGAAACAGTAGATTCCGTCCGTCCACGTTTTTTTTCTCACCTCTACTCCATCGCGTCTATTCGCAACTATATCTCTACTACCATTTACATTTCCTGATTTCGATCCTTTACGACCACCCCTATCATTCTCCGATTGCACCAATGACGACTGCGCATCATCTGACCTGATTGATGTCACTGCACCATGATTACTACTAGTGTTACTTTCCGACTCGGCAACACTGTCTTCTCTTTGATAGTAAATTCTCACCTGGTCCACATTAACCGTTATTCTTTTACCAAATTTTAATATTACTAAATTATTATTATTTTTTACACTCAGAACTTTATATGGCCTTCAAACTTTGGCATAAATTTACCTACTATTTTTTACATTTTGAACTTAACGGGTGAGTTTGAACTAATACTAGATCACCAACTTTCACATTATTTTCACGCCTCTTTTTATTATAATATTTCGCCCACTTCTCTTGCTGCGCTTGTATGAACTCTAGCCTCCTCAAACAACCTTTCTATGTTCCCACAAACTAAATCTGATCCATCAGTTACCATAACTAATTTCTGAAAAGGAGTGATTAAATTTCGACCTAAAAATAATTCCCGCCGGTGTTTTACCCGTTGTCTCATGTACTGGCTGTCCTAATCGCATAACCGAACTCTTGCAGAAAATTGATCCCAGTTAGTGTGATTATCCGCGACAAAACTCGAAATCATTTTTAAAAGAGTGCGATTGACTCGTTCTGTTTGATTAGCTTGTGGACGATATACCACAGTTTTAACGTGTTTTATGTGCAATCTGCGACACACTTGCTCGAAAACTTCGGATATCATTTGGGGACCGTTGTCGGTGACTAATTTTACAGGAGCTCCATAACGCGCAATATAATTCTCAAAAAATGCATTGGCAATTGCTTTAGCCGAAGCTTTCCTTAAGGGAACTATTTCAAACCCATTTAGAAAAATTATCGGTAATTACTAAAATAAATCTATAGCGTTCTGGACTAGTTGCAGGGTATGGGCCTAACAAATCTAAAGACACGATTTCATTCGGAAAATTCGTTATTATGGGAATTAATTGACCAGCTGGTAATCCGTTTTTATAATTGACTTTTTGGCATTGGTCGCAGGTTGCTACATATTTATAAATGTATTTCCTCATGTACGGAAAATAACACGCGTCCTTTAATTTTAAGTAGGTTTTCTTTTTGCCTAATGACCTGCTATAGGCGAGTCATGAAATTCTCGCATAACATCTTTACGTAATGTTTTAGGTATAAATACCCTTAATTCACCTAGTGTGGTTGTATACTTTGCATAATATAGCAAACCGTCAACGATTTTAAAGTCATTGGACCAATTTCTGCAGATCGATTCATTAACAGAACTATCGTCCGGATTTTCCAAAAACTTCATAATATGCCCTAGCTCCGGGTCATTTCTCTGTTCCTCTCTTAACTGTTCTCTAGAAGATAATACTAACGATCTAATCACCGCACAAGACACTTTTGGTTCCTCATTACTTTCTAACGGGTTTCTGGACAACATATCAGCCACTAAATTTTGCGTACCTGGGCGATGTTCCCATTCTACATTAAAATTCGCCAACTTAAGCGTCCACCTTATCATTCTAGATGACAAATTCTTTCCCTTTGTTAATTTGGTAAGTGCAGCATGGTCTGTTATCACTTTAACCGGCAAGGATCCGAAATACGTGCGATATTTATTTAATGCCCATATGACAGCTAAACATTCACGTTCCGTCACAGTATAATTCCTTTCTGCTCGGTTTAAAGTTCTCGATGCAAACGCTATAGGCCTATTATTCTGTGTCAATACTGCTCCTACCCCCACTGAGCTCGCATCCGTATAGAGTTCAAACGGCTGGGAAAAATCTGGTAATTGTAACACTGGAGCTTCTGTCAGTGCTTTCTTAATACGATCAAATGCTTCCTGCGCTGATTCCGACCAATGAACTTAGAGTTCTTTCGTTTTTAAATTATATAAGGGTTCACACATGTCTGCGTAGTTTTTAATAAACTTTTGATACCAACCCGTCATTCCTAAAAATTTTGCTATTTGTTTTGCCGTTTTCGGAGGTTTCATTTCAATAATTGCTTTTAACTTTTCCTCATCTGTTTTAACTCCTTCTTTATTAATAACTAAACCCAAATAACGTAATTGTTCCCTCGCGAAATGACATTTCTCGCGATTCAATGTCAAACCAGCCTCCTGCAATAATCTGAATACTTCCCGTAAATGTTCTACATGGCTTTCAAAAGATGAGACGCGATTATCACGTCATCCATATAACAGTGAGCAAAACGGCCGAGGACTGGCCTGAGGATCATCTCAATGGCCCTTTGAAAATTTGGAGCTGCCCCCGAAAGGCCAAATGGCATGCGAGTAAATGCAAAAGTACCATTTTTTGTAACAAACGCCGTCTTATGCACATCTTTGGGTCTACTGCCATCTGAAAGTATCCGCTGCGTAAATCAAGTGATGTCATAATTTCGGTGTGCGGAATATTAGTGATCAAATCATCAATTATTGGTAGCGGATATCGCGGATATCTCGTGACCGCATTTAACTTCCTATAATCTATTGCAAACCTATAAGCTTCTGGGTCATCTAACGGCAACCCGTTTTCTTCCGACATAAAACAACTGGAGACGCGTAGGGCGATGTTGTTGGAACTATTGTTCCATCACCCAACATCTTCTGAACATGGTAGTCGATTATACCCTGTTTGACCCTGTCATAGCGATAAGGTCTCGAAAAAACAGGAGGACTATCCCCCGTGTCAATTTCATGACAAAATACATGTGTTAGACCAGGCTTAAGCGAAAAACAGCCCATGAAATTCTTTAAACAAAATCTGCAATTCTTGCTTTTGTTTTGAATTTAACTTAGTGTTAGATAAATCTATTTGAACCGGTTCGTCCAAAATTGCCACTTTTTCCGTTTTCGAATCCGGAATGATTAACGATTTAGACAGGAAATCAAAACTAATTTTCGCGTATGACATGAAATCAACACCCAGGATGCATGGATATTGCATCTCAGCAATCACATGAAATTTCCATAACTGCGAAAATTCTCTTATTTTAATTTTCAACTCAACTGTGCCTAAATTTCTGCACTGTGACCCTTGAGCTGTAACTACTTCAGCTAACGATTTTTTTAAAGCACAGAAAGAAAAATACGACCGGTACGTTTTTTCTGAAATAAATGACTTTTCCGCACCTGTATCCCAGAGCGCTTTTAAAAAAAGTATCATTCAACAAAATCGGCACATACGGAAGTTCAACTGGTGATAATCTCAATGAATTAAGTCTAATTCTATTAGGAGGATTTGACTCAATACGATCTCTTTGAAAGTTTAAATTGGCATTTCTTTGCCTTTCGCTGTTGCAATCAACACGCCTCCAATTCTGTTTTTGCTGAATCGTCATTAGGACCCTTCCTAACCACCATCCTACGGTTCTGATACCGGTCTGTTCTCTGATTTGACTGATTGTATCGATTTCCACCCTCGAATCCTTGATTTTGATAATTACGACGAGGAAAATTATTCCACCCCTGCCTAGTCCTCTTTGATCATTTTGACTATTTCCGACCCCAGTATCTCTCCAATTTCTATTTTCCTTCTTTCCTCAGGATTCCTACTCACATCCCAACTTCGTCTAGCAAAATTATTACTCAAACCCTGATTTTCCCTGCAGTTATGACGTTCCTCATACCGGTCTACCAACTCTATCAATTGAGTTTTCGTTGTGGGGTTTCGAACTTCTAAATAATCCATTATTTGGGGTTCTAGTCGCATTACTATGTGATCAATCAACTTTATCTCATCATAATTTAATTCCAAGGTTTTATGTATTTTTAACATCTGAAAAATAAAGTCTGACGGGGCTTGACCTCTCCGTTGTTTTGACGAAAAAAACTGAGCTTCTAGCTCTGATTTATTCCGTATTACCGGAAAACTATCTGACAATTTCTTTTTAAGTGTTGCAAATGCAGTCGCTTCTTCATTTACACACTCGAAGCCGATAACATGGAACCAGTCTAACGCTCTCCCAACTAAATGACCTTTTAAATATGCACACGATAGATTCGCCGGTATTTCATAGTAAGCTATATTATCATCAATATTATTAGAAACTCAAACACATTTTCTTTACCCGAAAAAAATAACTCCGGCAAAACTCTAAATCCTGCACCTGCTCTTAATTCCGGTATTTCGTTTGGGCGCCAGTGTCGTAGTCTTCCACTACCCCTTTGCATATTATCTATGTTAGGATATGTAGTATTCATAATTAAAGACTACTCAAATAATAAATCACTTATTTATTATTTCTTTTAAGACAGAAATCTACAATTAATAATCAACTTTAAGAACAATAAATTATCATGGAGTATTATCAGAATTCAATTATGGACGACGGAATACTAACTGAATCACGAGGGGAAATAACACGTACAATCAAACTACACATTTAAATCTAAGCCACAAAAGTTACAGACCTGAAATCTTCTTCAGAAGGAACCTGGAACGAGTAGAATTTATGACGTGGCTATAATCTAGGATATCTTCAATAACTTCTGATCCGCCTTAAGGAATCTTTTTCAATAATCTTCAAATTTCACTTCATTAAGCTAGACGGTTAAAAACACCTTCTTGGACAACCACGTAGTTTACTTTTTAATCCCAAACACGGAGTTCTACTCTATCAAACCGCTTAGTCATCCTCTTTCTCTTCATTTCATTTCTCCCTTTTATATCTCTTTCGAACTTGCTAAACACGAAACTATCTTATTTACATAAGTCACACTTCCAGCTCTCAGTGGGGATTGGTCAAAATAAATACAATTTAAAAGTTTATAAGAGAAGGTTAGTGAAACGCGTAAGCACCCGTCACATGGGTTTTTGAAGTACGGATGAGTAATTATATGAGTGGAGTAAAATATTTTTGCAACATAGAATACTCAAAAATGTGCATATTCTCTTACGTAGGAACTTTGTATTAATTAATTTCTTAAAATTATATTAACCAAGTCAATTTTTACAGACTATCTCAAATATTTTCAAGGGGAGATATTAGAAATCGAGCATATTATTTACATAAACGAAATGTCTTCCTTTTCATACAAAAAAAAATAAGACAAAACTTATGCTAGTTTATTTAATACGTGTATAACTGATTTGTAATTTCTATTCTGCAACAAATCGTAAAAGCATTGCAAGAGATAAAGTTTTATATCAAAGCTAGGATGGGATACAGTAAAAATCCACTTTTTTCTTATCTTTTTTTGTAAAAACAAAAAATTTTTACATGCAAATGTAAAAATTCAGTGCATCATTTTATCTATTTATACAGTCCAGTCTACATTTTAAATGGTGTGGAAAAATAATATCAAAACCACAGCATACAGTTGGAAGTTTAGAATGCTAATTAATAAATCCCCGAAAAATATATCCAACCAATAAAGGAAGAAAAAATATTTGCTAACAAAATATTGAAAATGGCACGATCAATGAAATATAGGACACTGCATGAATGACTATTAAAATAGAACCTTCAGTTTCCCGCAGTGCAGAGGAGCTGATACACGTTAAATCTGTCGTGGCTCAATGTTCTCCTAATGGGGGTGATTTGGAAAGTTGGAGAGGAAGTGCCATCTCAGTGTCATCCTCGTCACTTGACAGTTGTTTAAAATTACGAGGTCCATCGCTAATAGCCCTCGTGTTGTTTCAAACTACGATCGAAATTAAAATAAAAAGTATTAATTTAGTTCTCAAATTTGGCGGCGGAGAATAAAGATAGCGCCATATTGTGCCAATATCTCGTTTTTCTACGTTGAATTTCTATTTAATATGCTAACAGTAATTCACCAAGTTGTGCACTAAAAGAAATACAATCAGGTCTTATAAGAAAAATTGTTTAAAGCGTTGTTTATAAATGAGTATATTTTTTTGTAAACTGTTTAAGAGACAACAAATGTGTTTTTTAGAAACTCAGAAATAGAAGGAATTATATAAAACAAGACTAAAATACTTCTTGCAGATATTCTTGAGCCAAGCAAAAAATAATTAAACATTTGGCAAAATAAATCTTCTGAATTTTGGAATCCGTCCACTTTTGAACGCAATACTATTTTTTTACGTCACTTTTACTATTCACTTCCATTTTCTTCACAAGAGATTCAGGAAGCAAAATATTCTTCAAGTAATTTCCCATTAGAAACACATCATAACCTATTATAAACCCCGTAAATTTTAACAGCAACTATATCACTACCAACTAACGATCTGGACCCTTTAGATCATAGGTTCCCAACCTTTATTGAACTGGCGCCCCCTTTTCTAGTGAATATTTCGATACCGCCTCTCCCCACTCTAGAGAAATAAGAGTGTACATAATACATGGTGAAAAGAAGAGTTAAATTTTTTAAAAATTCTATATTTATAAATATGTTTTTTAATTTAATTTTTTTCTAAAGCCCCAATTTTTTTTACTTGTGAATCTGAAATAGCTATTACCATAAATTTATTTAAATATATTATATATTTTAGTCAAAGATAGGATATTGTTGGAATTGAAACGCTACTGAATTTCTTCTCCATTTAAAAGAGTGGAATAAAAAAAAAAGTTTTAGCTAATCTGTTATAAAGACAAGCAGTATTTTTGATGATACGAAGTAATTCATAATAAAAAACTATTGCTTTCAAAATAAATATAAATTGACAGTTTCAGCCTAAAGCAAAGTTTCCTAAACTTATTTGTCCCATAGACTCCTTACCATTTTTTTCGGTTTGAGGTAGACCCCTGTTTACCTAATATTGAATTTTTCAAATTTATCAACTTTCTAACAGCTGGTATAGAGATACTTACTTTAAAAGATTTAAATTTTTAACTGTAGTGAAGTGTAGTGTTTAAAACTTAAGAAAGACATGTTAATTAATTTTAAAATTAAAATTCAATTAATACATAAAATAATTGTGCAACAAACAAGTACTTTTAACAGGAGGAATGAGTCTGGTGCTTGAATAACAAATTTTCAACATTTGGCATCACAATTTTGTCAGGTTTAACCTTAAATCTCTTAAATTAGTCTCCTTCACCCGCACCCCAATCTTTTTTTGTTTTGGAGATTGGCAATCGCACTGTAACTCCTTCTCACCAGGAGAATATATTAAAAACTTTCTTACGATATTCCATAAATCGGGATAAATAACAGGTATGTCTTTTTAAAGCCAAAATGGTTCTGGCATGCGTTTCTAAACTTTAGTTTAAGATCTCGTTAGTGCCTATATTCAGATCAGTTCCTCTTGTAATACGACATTTATTTTTTCAATCTGACCATATGAGTTCATTGCCTACTGTGGTATTACTGTAGTCAAAGCATTCTCTGACCTGGTCTCAAAATCTGAATAAAGGGCATTTAAACGTTAAACGAAGGTTAAAAAGTCATTTTCTGCAGTTAATTGAGAAATTGGGAAAATTCACGACGTCCTCACTATTAGCTCCTTTAGCTTAATTCTCGCAAAAAAAGCCTGAAATGATCGTCCTTGTTTTAATAACATTTATGCAGTTGCCTTGTAACACCAAATGAGCCACATTAAATTTAGTAAATAAATCTATAAAATGGGTAAAATCCGGTTTTCACTTGATTTAATTTCCTTTTAAAATTAAAATCAGATCTGGTTTAATGAGAGCCACTATCGTAGAACCCCATTTATATCTCATGGACTGCCAAATTATTTTTTCACTGACGTGGACCCCTTTCAGGTCACCTTAGACCCCTAGGGGTCTATATAGACCACTTTGGGAATTACTGCTTTAGAGAATCCCACGTTAATTAATAGTCAACATCTTTGATTATGTTTCTTGGATAATATACGTAATGAAATGCAGTGGACGAAACATTTTCCCTACTGCTCACAGACAAAGGCAACACGTGCACTACAGTAATTAAAATACACTATATCATTCAATTTAATGTAGATCTGAATGAATTGTAATTTTTAAGTTTTTCAACCGCTTCCTGAACTACCGAAATATGGGAATTTTCGTACATGTGATATAGAAATGATTTAAATACTAACAATCACAACATAAGGTAAACATTATCAAAGTCTGCTTTTGTTAGTACATAATCAGCGTGGTTTTTTTTAAAGTCTTTTTTAGACTATATGTGGTTAATCTGCCCAAGACCCTCCGTACCAACTCAACGCCCCCTAATTTTCTCTGGGTCTTTTACTGCCCCCCTGAAAGCCTCAAACGCCCACAAGGGGGCGTTATCGCCCACGTTGAGAACCTATGCTTTAGATTAAACAAGCTAATGCCTGTATTATTTTCTAAGCACTTCTTTGATCGAAGCATTGGACTTGCTTCTATGATTCTATAACTAAAAGCACCAGCGTCATATACCCTCAGGGGGCTCACCTTCTTTAGGTGAGTACGGGTGTCACAATCCCGAGGTGCCCTAGTGGTCTTTTCCTTTTCCCACGGGGTTTACTGTCTTTGGTAAACACGGGCTTCATGAACTCGGGGTACCCTAGTGATTCTTCTCTATTTTCGACCCTCTTTCTTGTCATTCAATTCATTCTTTCTTTCTCTCTTTCCGTCTAGACCACAGATATTAAAACAAATGTTTGGCGCAGTATAGCCGAAATCGGCTCTTGCGCCAATAAACCCCTAAATCACTAACTCACTCACTCACCAGCGTCATATTGAAACTGTTGTTATCCATACTTTTTGGTTTATAATTAAAATTCTAATAACTTCAAAGGGATTATATTATTGATTACAAAAGGGGTTATATTGTTGTTGGGAGACAATTATATTGTTGATTGCCAATTTCTTTTAAATCGTATTAAAATATATGTATCTATTTTGATTTTACCTATGAATTAAAATACCCAGTCTTTTTACTTATTTATTATTTTAAGCTACTGATATTTATGCTTTCTAAATACAATTTGAATTAAGAAGTTTATACATTAGCTCAAGTGATTTCAGATTTAAAAAATATATATATAATACTATTCTTTCTAATATATTTTTGATGTTTTAAAATGATTTTATTTGTGCGTCAAAACTGAGTTTTAATTGTTTGTTTATAAATTAATCACATACACATATAGATTCCAGACATATTTGAGACCTTATGAGATTATAAATACTTTTTAAATATTCAAAAGTTTCTTCATTCTTATTGTATTAGGTGGCCAGGATAAAAATAAATTTTCTCCCTCGTTTAATACAAGTAACAAATTTTATTTTCGACATTCATTCGAAAATGTAACGTTTCCTCCATATTTTCTCGAGTAATAACTGTTTGTTGGACATATTAGACCCGGGAGTAAAATAAAAGCATACAATTTATACGTAATACGATGCGAAACACTCAGTTCATACGAGTACGTAAAATTATGACAACAAAGTATTCTTTTCTAACTTTTCTTTCTACGTAGATGCGAATCTGTCTCACTATCAAAAGGTTCAAGAGTAGAATTGCGTTTTACGTCTCTTATACTATAAGCATTAAAATTATATTTACATAGTTCCCTACTTATTCTGAATTTTTTTAAATACAGTATGTTTCTTTCGAAGACTACCTTTATGAGTTCATCAAAAAAGAAGAAAAACTATTTGAAAGTTTCTTAATTTTGTTACCTAACACTTAAGTGAAGATATATGAGGCTTGTTTTTTGTAGAGAGCAAGAGAGAAAAAAATTACTCTACAAACAAGGGTGATATAAATTAGGGTAATTTAAGGTTAGAAGGCCAAAATTTAGAATATTTTTCAGGTATAAAAGTACTCTAATATTAATATCCTATTCTGGATTCGTTATCCTATAGAGGAGAGCCATTTTGTCAGACTCCTCATTTTTTTATCTCATTTGATCAATTTTTCTAATATAAAATATGTTTCGTATTTTTCCTCCTGTGCCATAATGTTGAATGAGCTATCCCTTTACGTGTTACAATTAAAAATTAGTTATTTATAAAATATTTTCAAAAATTTTAAAAATGTTATATTATAAACATGTCTATGAATTACAACGCTGGAAATTTCCATGAAAATTGAGATATTTCTTTTGTCTGAAATGTGTGTCTGTGTGTATGCTCCATGTTTAGTTCAAAATTTTTTACATTTTGCGAAGACTGCAATTTCTTAGGGGTGTAAAATGAGAGCAGTCATCGATAACTTCGCAATTTTGAGCTACTATCAAGTGACGAAGATGGACGCATTACATGAGGGCTTTGAGACATATTCCATTGAACGTGTAAAAAGGGCAATTTATTCCATGCAACATATCGATTCAAATCAGGACCAAATACGCAATATCACCGCCCATCCGGTATAGAAGGTTAGTGACGCTGACTGCGGCGCCTTCTGGGTTCGAAACCCGGAGAAGGCGTGGATGTTTCTGTTGTAGTCTTTCCCTTGTGATGAAAGCCCCCTTGTAATACATTGTGTGATGCACGAGGTTTCTAAATGTTCTCAATAAAAAGAAATACGTGATATTCGACTAAGATATTGTGAATTGCACTTGAATCGCTAATATACTTTAGTTCATTGAAATGAGATTCATTTTGCTAAAGAGGATCACAAAACTGAGAAATGAAATATTTTAAAATTACCTTACGTGTGATTTAACTTGATTTATTTTTCTTATATTTATTTATTTTTTAAACCCCGTGCACCACGCAATGTATAACACGGGGGCATACAACACAGACAGAAGAAAGGATTACAGCACAAACATCCATGCCTTCTCCGGGATTCGAACCCAGTCCCTACGGCACCGCACTCAGCTTCACTGACTACTATAACCGGATGGGCGGCTTTTCTTATATTTAATGCATTATAAAAGGTTATCTAGTTCTCTTTTTGAGATATTACTGGGATAACCAAAATTAATTTTTAATGTATATGTATAGATATATATATACTTTTGATGTGCTCCCCACACAAATACTAAATTTTTCATTTGTTCTTTTGTTTGATATTTTCGGAATGAATCGTGAAGGTAATTTTCTTTTTTTAATACTCACATAGCATTTTTAAAAAATAACACTCTCTACAGTCAAGAATTATCTATATTATATTACGCAACAATGTGAAAAATCATATTTTAATGCTGGTTATAAATGTTTTTTATTTCAATGTAGTTTCATACAGGTGCTTTAAAATTAGTCCCAGAGATGTCACTTTTCTGTTCATGTTAGAAAGAAGTGAATCATCTATTATGAAAAAAAAAAATACCTTATATCAGTAGAAATGAATGGGTTGAAAAAAATTATCTTGTGGTCGCGAGTGAGAGAATATTAACGTCGCACTGATTACCAACACGAGGGCTTTTGGCGACGGTCCGCGTAATTTTGAACCATGGTCAAGTGACGCGGACGACACCTGAGCTGGCACCCCTCTCCTAACTACCAAACCAATGGAAGGACGTTTGAGCTCTCGATAGATTTAACGTGAATCGCGCCCCTACACGGCGGATCTTTAGTGGTACTAGGATCAAACTCATGACATGCTAGCCATGATCCGATGCCTATACCACTCGGCCGTCTCTTGTGGTCGCAAGGAGAATTAAAAAAAATACTTATATGGTTAATTGAATATAAATAAATCACTGACAAAAAAAACTTTGAGAAAAAACATTAGTTTTTAAAATACAAAAAGTTCCAAGTAAAGATGAACTGCTAAAAAGTTTGAATACCACTGTGTTACTACCAAAAGTTAAGCACGAAGAAGCCAAAAGTTAATACTACACTCACTTCCAAAAGTTAAGCACGAAGATGTAAAATGCAAAAAAAATCAACAAATACTGCCTAGATTGACACAGAATTTGGCAGTAAAGTAGCATATATATTTATACATAAAACAAAATCAATAATTATATACAGAAATGAAATCAATATTAAATTTTTGTAAGTTATCAGATAATGTCATACTGGAGACTTAAACAGAATTATGTATAAAGTGAAAACAAACAGCATAAAATGAAAAAAAAGGACATTAATATGGTATGTGATCCCCCCTCATCTGTATGCAAAGTTTACACCTTCTGACGATGCTTTCAATTAGGTGATCAACCACTGCAGAATTAAGCATTCTCAATTCTTGTAGAGCAGTTTCCAACTCAACAACAGTGACTGGATGTGGGAAACGTGAAGATACAGCACAGCCGAGAGCATCCCAAAGATTTTCAATGTGATTAAGGTCGTGCGAATATGCCTGCCATGCCATATGCACAATCCCTTCACTCTCCAGATAGTCATCGACGATGTCAGCTCTATGGGGACGTGTGTTATCGTCCATTAAAACAAAAGTAGGGTCACCTTCTGCAGCGTACAATCTCACAATGGGTTCTAGGACTTCATCTCGGTACCTAACAGCCGTAACAGAACCTCGTTTAAAGATGTGCATGTCGGTGCAGTATCCTAATGAAATCCCTGCCCACACCATAATACTTCCGCCTCGGAATGCGTGATGTTCGGTGATGTTTTGGGGCTGATTGCTTGTTCCTTGTTTACGCCATATCCTTATACACTTGTCATCTGGCTCCAGAGCAAATCTTGACACATCAATAAGCATAACATTGCCCTAGTCAGACACAGTCCAATTGCCATGTTCCCGGCACCACTTTAATCGTGCTCCTCTTGATTGGACGGATAGAGGAACACAAACTTGAGGTACCCGGGCATATAGTCCATTCATATGCAATCTTCAGCGTACAGTAGATGCAGATATAGCCTTACCAATGCACGCTTTAACCATAGATGTTCCACGTGTGGAGGTCGCTCTGCGATTCCGCTTGGCTACAATAGCAATATATCGATCTTCCGTGGGGGTTGTAACCCTTGGGCGACTGCCTACGGGCCTTCGGACAACTGTCTGCGTGGTTTGGAATTGTTTCCATAAGCGTGAAATTACAGAATGATGAACGCCGAAGAAAACAGCAACATCTGTGATCGACTGTCCTGCTTCAATGCGCCCCACAGTACGCCAGCGCACAGAATCTTCCATTCGTTTTCTGGAAGTCATAGAAAAAGGTATGTCTTGAAAACAAATTGTACGAAAAATTTAAAAACCTTCTATCAGCACTTACAATCAACCTCTGTAACCCTTCATAAAGCTGGCTCCTTATAAGACTGCCCTTTTTGCATATTTCTTGACATAAAAGCACGATTGGCTGTTATCTAAAATATTTGCATACTTCCATCTACCTCTGCAGTGAATTGCATTCTCTTCAATTCTGATTGACTTCCGGAAATTAGCATTTTTCTCTCCGTGCTTAACTTTTGGAAGTGAGTCCATGTTAAAAAAGATTTTTCTATAAGAGAAGCAAATTTAGTTTTGATATTTTTTAAAAATAATAGATTAATTGAATTATTAGCCATGTGCACATAAATTTTATAGATTATTTGTTATTTTTAATTGACGAAATGTGTATATTGTATAAATCACAATAATAATTGTATAAAATATAATTATAAACTTGAATTGAAAATTACATCATGGTTTCCGATTGAAAAACTCTATATTTTTTTGTGTGCTCATTTTTTTTATTTAATGATTTCTTTTTTTAGATTTAAGGACACTTTTATTCGTTCCTTTTTACTTCCTAATTCTTTTAGTCATCCTAATTAATCATTTGTATGGTTTCTAAAATATATTTAATTCATCAGTGAAAAAGTTAATTATATATTAGTTCTAAGTACATGCAATTTAGCTTTTTTTTATCGGTTGCCCTGATTTGACACATTTTTTGCATTATTTGATCTTCTAACACACTAGGGAGAACTGATCAGATATTATTCATAAATTATACATTTTAATAATTTATAAAAATTTCGTACTGTAATGCTATTTTATATAGGTTTCAAGTTCTTCAAGGCATTTTAATATTAAATTTTACAAATTTCATGCTATTATTATTCTTAGGAATTTTGCAACTGATAATTTGTAATTAATGTTATCATTTCAGTTCAGTTTCTATTACGACACTGAAAGACTCATTGGTATTGTGTGTGCCCATTACTTTTGTCTCTCAAAATCCATTATAAACCTATTATTTGTATTTTAAATGCCATTTTACTCCCAATTGCTATTGATTCGAATGTTGCCAACCGCTTAGTCACAAGTACATTTGTCTTTAGGAAAATGAAACTATTGTCAAAATCGTCCCCCTTTGTTGTCGCATTCTGTGGTTCAAAACAGAACATTTTCAGCGCTTCTTGCACTTTACGTTCACTGTTCCCCGGAAAAACAAATGATTTATGATCGAAATTCTTTACCGATTCGGAAAACATGCGGCTGGAGAAATAAATGAAATAGGGTCCAGAAAAAAAGACCGCCGCATTCTTTTATCAATTCCCATTTTTGCTCTCTGTGTCACAGTTACATATTCAACTGGTCTCATCCCCCTCTTGTGAGCAGATGGAATCATTCAAAGCTTTGCAAGGTGGCTGGAAGTGCAAGTTATTAAATTCTAAATCGGAAGCAGAGATAGGGGCTATACAATAAAACAGGGCATGACACTTTGAATATAATGTGCATTAGAAAAAGGCGATAAAAAAGTGAAGGGGCGAATTGGAAAAAATGACACGCAATCGGTGCTTAAGGTGATTTATGCACTGTTTTTGAATGGAGAACATTTTATGGGACTGCAGGCCATTGCGATAATACTGAAATAAAACTACGAGACATTCGGAATGGATTGCATAAGCAATGGTGTATATTATAAAGCCTTTGGAAAATATTCGGTGTTTGTTTGCATCTGAATCAAAATGCATTTTATCCGGCGGGTTGTTAAACGCAAATTTTGCGTCTGTAATGGGACGCAAATGGGGAGAGTTGGCCCAGTTTTTGATATGGAGAAGATTTGATGAAAAGTGAAACAGCAATTTGAAATATGAGTTATCGAAGACTTTAACTGCTGAAAGGATTTGGGTACTTTTATTCATACTTTTCTTGAGCCTTATGATTTACCCCACTTTCTCTCTCAGAAAACTTAAGAGATATTTTAAAGTATAGTAGAACGTTTATAACCCGTCTGGTTCATGGACTTTAAACCTGAATAGTGAGCAATTATTTGAGGTCGATACGTTGTTTCGCGCTTATTGCTGTTATTGTGAGGTATGGAACTGGTCGCAAATGATTCGGGGTGTATTAAATTGCTTTTCGATGAGGATTTTCTCTCCCCAGATGGATCCGTTATAAGATTTATTAGTTTTATGATATATAGCATTAATAATGCAATTCATATGCAACGAGATGACTTACTTTACTCTCCTTATTTTTTACGCATGCGTTTTACATCTTTTGCAGCTTCAACCTAAGCGTACAATCGAAAACAGAATTAAAAAGTGAGCAATGCTTAGCGTATTGTATTAAAATCTTTTTTTATAAATCATAAATCGTAGTCTAAATATGTTCTTACAGCCACAAATCTCTGCATGTGAAACGGAATTATAAATCTACGATATATTTGTATATAAGTTTTTATATGTTGAGGTTGAAATAAACAAAATGTTAAATTTCTCCCCATAATGTAATTTTTTTTTACAAGTGAGTGTGGTAAAGAAAATTTTTATGCTTTATAATATATTGAAGATTACTATTATATTGAATAATGTCAATCTTTCTTTGTGAACTACTGTTCTATAGTTTTTCTGCGAAGTAAAACAGAAATTTAAAAAAAAATATTTAAATTCAGTCTACCTACTACGAGTAAAAAGTGATAGATAGAAAGTGTGTGTGTGTGTGATTTTTTTTTATCACTATTCTTGTCTATCTATAGTATGCGAAAAAACGTTAATGTTATTAACACACCAATGCAATTTTTAAAAAATATAATTAGTTCATTGCAAATTATAGTACAGTCTTGAAAATTCAGTTGAATACTTTGAATTATCAAGAGGGCAGAAAAAAACTCCCAAAATACACGAAGAGAAATTTTTCTAACACATTTTAATTTAAAACTATGTCATAAAAAACAATTGTACATATGCATGCTATTATTTTAAAGTATTTTTAAGAAGTACATACACTCTGGTGTCCAAAAGTTAAGCATAAATAGTAAAATGCGAAAAACATGGAGTAAATATTCGTAAAATTATTCCAAATTTCTTGCAGATATTTATGGGTGAAGAAGAAACATTGGGTTTATGCAAAACTTTTCAGTCGACTACGTCCTGCACGAAACACCGGCGCATGTCGGAACGCGGAGGAACCGATTCACGCAGCATAGGCAGTACAGACAAGTTCCGTGCAACTGCTGTGCGAAAGAACGTTGTTAACCATCAAACAAGGTGAATGATGGCACAAAGACGCCAATTGGACATGTTTACGAAAGGAAGAATCGCTGGAATGCTGGAATCCTCACGATCACAAACCGAAGTGTCTCGAATTCTGAATATGGACCAGTCTGTGATCTCAAGACTGTAGCAGAGGTTTCAAAGAACGGGAGATGTTACCCGACAGCCAGTATCAGGTCGACCTAGAGTCACAACCTCTCGCCAAGACAGATATCTGGTAATAAGTGCGCGACGTCAGAGGGGCAGTACTGCCAGAGCACTGGGTTCGGCGCTCACAGTCGCCACAGGAATACGAATTTCGAGACAAACTGTTTACAGGAGACTCAATCATGCTGGCCTGTATGCCAGAAGACCAGCAGTTTGCATTCCCCTCACGTCTGCGCATAAACGCGCTCGTTTGAACTGGAGTTTGAAATATCAACATTGGAGTGTGGGAGAATGGGTCAATGTGATGTTCAGTGACTAGTCCCGGTTTAGTCTGAGTAGTGATTCTCGGCGGGTAACGATATGGAGAGAACGTGGAACACGTTTTGAACCAAGAAACATAACGGAAAGACATCGTTTTCCATCAAGGGGAGTAATGGTATGGGCAGGCATCATGATGGACGGCCGCACAGACCTCCATTTCTTTGACACGGGGTCTGTGACTGCTCAAAGAAACAGAGACGAAGTTCTTGAGACTTATGTTCGCTTGTTTCGAGGTGCTGTCGGTCCTGACTTCATATTCATGGATGTTAATGTGCCATGTCACCGAGTGGTGCTGATGGATGACTTCCTTGAAACGGAAAACATCCAGCGCATGTCGTGGCCTGCGGACTCCCCTGATTTAAATCCTATCGAGCATGTATGGGATATGCTCGGGAGACAAATTGCAGCCCTTTCGCACCCACCAAGCTCCGTTACAGAACTGAAGAGAGCTCTCCAAAAAGCTTGGAACCGTTTGAGCCCACAACTCATTCATCATCTCATAGCAAGTATGGTAAGTCGCTGTGCAGCGTGCTTGACTGTCAGAGAGGTGACCACACTCCTTATTAAACTGCAGCATCAGTATTTTATTTAATGTTTTTTTTTCATTTTTTCTTTAAAGTGTGAATCCTTTCTATGCTCAGTTTTCTTTCAAAACTGCTACTTTGGATAATAAAATTAATTATTATCATTCTTTTGATTTGCTTCCTTATTTTATAACCATTTTACACTCGCATATCACATTTCCCGCCATTCTGATTTACAGTTCCTTCTTTATTCACATAATTATCAATTATGCTTAAGTTTTGGACACCAGTGTATTATACAGTATAAATATTATACGCAAGTTAAAAGTCCTGTATCCAAATAATGCATCTGTATATTAAAAGCAATTATTTAAAATTATCTTTACTAACGCGTTTTCTCCCTCTACTCGAAGTTGCACTAACGATTTTTTCTTTATTCTTCAGAATAGCGGAGAGCGAGCTTAGTGGGATATCGGATGCTTTGGCTACATCGACCTTCCTCTCACCTTCTACTGATTTTATCGCCTTTTGCTTTTCAGAAATTGTTAAATGTTTGCACTTTTTAAAAGAAGACATGACATTCCATTGGTGTGATAAGGCGATACTGAGGGGGGGGGGGTGTAAAGTAGCGGCCCAAGGTTTATCGAAATCAACAGGTAGCGAACGTGAATCACCACAAATTTAGTAAAATAATATTTTTAATTTAAAATTTAGAATCTAAAATCAACCCAAGGTGTATTCATAGTTTTACACTCAGCGACAGGGTATACTTAATAGTATCGACGTTGGTTAGGCTGTTCTCGCTTATCAGTCCGCCAAAACTGGATGTTTTTCAGTTCCCTACTATTATAGTTCACACTTACCTATATTTATTTATTTATATACCTTGTTTAGACTTTCAATCGCTTATAAAATACTTTTCATTCATCCACTGATGTTCAAATACATTTTTTAAATTTGTAGTGGATGACACTTGATGTTCATTCAATTTTTTCAAATAATAATTCATTACTTAAATTTTATTTCTTAATTTTAAATTTATTCTGCGATGTTATTTCTGACGAAGTTAAAATTAGCTGCAACAGATGACACCAGTAAGTTTTTCTAACGAATTTTTTCTTGGCTTGAAATACATTTTTTCAAACTTGTTGTGGATAGCACTTGATGTTTGTTCAGTTTTTTCAAAAATTAATGCATTAATTAAATTTAATATAATAAAATTAAATTTTCTTAGTCGACCTAAGTAGAAATTGACTAAAATTTTTTATATTACTTGTTTCTTTTTCTTTTTTTGTCGCTCTCCTCCCTCGCTCCTCTCCTTTCACTCTCCACTCCGTCGTCTTTCTTAACATCTAGAACAAGACTTCTTCACACCCCTTCAAATCTCATCCATTCCTCATTAAAAATAAAATCGTTTCGCGCCTGGTTCCCTCAGATACTGTCCGAACACCATTGGTTCTTCAATGTACGTTCTTGTCCAGCCCATGCACTATTTGGTTCCACATGCAATAAGTCACACAGATAAGCCATAAATCGCAATGTCAGTCAGATGCAAAATACACATCCTACGCATCTCTTCTTCGCAATTGCGGACCATCCATTCTAAGCATATGGGTTACAAGGCCTCATTTTAAACGAAAGATATGGACGGCTGACAAAAGGTGCGATCGCTCTATTGTTCACTTGAAGAAAGAAAGCAATAAAAGTGCTTTTCGCCTGAGGAACCGAAAAGCACTAAGGAGAGGTTGAAGTCAGAGATATGGTCATCTAAGTACCTACGTTACAGGGGAGAACACGCAGAGACAATACAACATAAAACTTGTAAGCTGAAGCCTGTTTGCTACATGACTGTACATGATAGTGAGTGTTCGAATTATCGAGAGTTATATAATTTCGAACTGTCGCATGTTGTAGTCTGGCCAGCGACAGATTTTACTTCAAAATATTGAGTGTACCAAAATGGATTGTTTTAGTTTGAAATATCAAGAGAGTTTTTCTATTGACTGAGCATATACTTCGCATTAACGAAAGGTTCGTAATATCGAAGGTTTGAATTAGCGAGAGTCAACTGTATATATATACAAACATTGTAGTTGAAATGATTGCTTAAGCTCTTTATGAATTATACTGTTGGTATGTAAAACTATTTTATCCTGTATTTGATGCAATTATTCTGTGAATAATTATAATTTTAATCAGGCTTTGCAAACATAATTGGAACAGCATTGTATAATCGTTCTTGCTGTAGCAAAAATACAGCTTTCTTGTTGCTTCAGAGTGGGATGTTAATTATCAATCAGTCAAGAAAAATCATACATATATAAGTAGATATGAATGTTTGGATGCAATCTTTGTTGAAAATTAAAGTAATAAATTTTTTGCTGTATTATGTAACTGTATCTGTAAAAACGACTTTTGCGCCGTAAGCCCACACACTCACTTAATAAAAGAAATTTCAAAAATCTCAATGTATTAAACACATATCCTTTTGCAATGAATTTATAAGCAAAAAGACACAATAGAAAACTTTCTCAAGCCCTTATTTCCTTCTTACGTCATAGTGTTTTTAACATTTATTCTTCGATTTCTTTTTTTTAATCTGGTACAATGAAGCTAAAAAAATAATGACCAATTAAATTTCAAGGAAATTCTTGATTGAGAAAAAACAAGGGAAAAGGGGGGGAAAATGATTGTTAAATATTTCGGCTTTACCCCGAAAAAGAAAAAAATTCAATTCCAGTTGTCATAAGACAATCCTATTCTGAGAAATCCTTCAGGTATTTTGTTTGTTTTAATAGCAAGAAATAGCTATATATATATAATAAACGAAAATGAATTTCTTGATTTTTCCATCCACAAATAACGCATTCCCCTGTTTTAAGCGATGGAATGTTGCTCAGTAATTAGCGGCGAAGAGTTAGAAATGCAGTTTTATAACTCGGAATGCCATTTTCCAATACTATTTGGAATTTTAATCATTCTTTAGCTTTACCTGGACTTCAGAAATCTAATTCCTTCGAATTTTTTCTCCTTTTGGGTTGATTCGGTTTTATATTGATGAAAAGTCTAGCATTTTGTTGAATAGGCTTAGATCATTCAAAAAGGGATTTTTTTTTTGAATATTCTTGTCAAAATACATAAGTGATACTATTGAAATGAGTTTTAAATAGGAATTCAGAGAACTATTTCATGTATCTCCTTAAAACATTTTGAATCTTTGAAAAAAAATAGAAAATATTATGAAATGGAATATAATAAAATTCAATTTAGAACAACTCAACAACTTTCAGGATTCAGTCTAGAATTTTCAAAGCTTCCATTATCTTATAATTTTGTAATATATTTTTAACTGTGATCTAATTTACGTATATTAATTGAATTTCTATTGATTTTGGAATTAATGATTTTTGGAACTGATAATTCAGTAAATACTTTTTTTTTAAGTGAATTAATTCGATCAAAATTTAAATTCCTTCTTAAAGAAACTAAAATAAAACTCCAGCAAAGATTAAGCATATGTGAAATGGGTTTCAATAATAATGAGAAACTTTAATTATTTCAAATAAAGCTGTATTTTAAAATTAGTACATAGTAAGAATGCACAGATTGTGTCCTTAAATTAAGTTCTTTTGCAGCCTTTCTTACCATGCAAAGCTTTAACAAGGTATAAAATTGATTTTTAAAATTTGCTGAGCATTATGGTTAATATTTACTGTCCACTGTATTTGTGCATGGTACATAAGAAAATATTCAGTTACGCATATCCTGTTGATTTAGCTATTTTTGGTATGATTTGACTACTAGCTATATAATAATTATATATATAATAGCTTTTACTGTAGAACTTTCAAGCTGTTTTTTCATGAAAAATAGCTCAAATAAGTACAACTGGAACTAACTGACATAAAAAGAGATGAAAAAAGTGAAATAAATTTCATGAATAGGATTTATTAAACCTAAATTGAGTTTGTAAAAAAAAGTATCTGTTACACTTTTGAAGTGCTGAAGGCTCTGAGGATAAAACAGAGCTGCTGATAATTTTTCCAGTCATAAAAAATAAAAAATTGAGAAAAGGGTACGACTAAATGAAAATTTAAAATTGAGATTGCATTTAGCTGTTGCAAAATTTGTACAAAATATTAAAATAATCGGTCATGAATGTTACTTCACAAACTTCAAATTAAATCCCTTATGTATTCAATTTTCTTTATATCAAAATTACCTAATAAATTACGGAAAGTTTGCCCTGGTGGGTTATATAGTAGGTAGTTAGTCCTCATTATATACTTATGTCAAAATTAATCTCACAACCATAAAATCTGCGAAAATTTATGAACTATTCAGTGTATTGCCACGAAATTTGACACAGAGACATATTACAATGTTAGAAAGAATATAGCAACCTAACAGTGTGGAAAAGATTTTAATTGTGATATGTCATATAAACACAAAGCGTGAGATAATGAATCAGAGATGAAGCATTTACCTCGATAAAAGTCTGTCTAATATGGAGTGTGACCAATGCTAACTGCTTTACAAGCCTTGCAATGAGCTATCATACTGTTTATGAGGGTGTAAACAAGTATTTGGTGGCATCAAAGCCCCTTTCCCAAAATGGGACTTTTAATTCCAGGGAGTTTCTGGGAGGGGAGCTACGCTGAGAGAAATGGCTTTTTCTAGACCGTACCAAACATATTCAATTGAATTGTGATCTGGAGACCTCGAGGGTTTATCCATACGGCGAATATCTGCTTCTTCATAAAATTCATCAAAATGTAAGCTCTGTGTGGCCACGCATTATCGTGTATAAAAATGTAGTCCGGATCCATAGCACCCAGAAAAACCTTACATAGGCTTCCAGGATTTCATCCCTATCACGCTGTGAGTTGACAGTAGCCCCATCGAAAACGTGCCGTGGCGTACGACTGCCCAACATTATGCCACCACACACAAGGATTCCTTTTGCCATGAAATCTGTAGATTTTTGTTACATAGAAGAGATGAAAGCGAGCTCCATTTTCTCTCCAGGTGAGGACTTGAGGAGAATCCCATTATCTGATACATTTCGACTCGTGAATGAAAAGAACACGCTTCCATTCTTGTGGCGTCCACAATTAATATTTTCAGCTCCACAATATCCGGTCTTTCTTATTGGATGTAGTTAAGGGGATGCAACGGACTGGACGCTGGGCGTAGAGGCCAGTCCTTGCAAGACGGCTGTAGACGGTTTGCCTGGAAATTCTTTTTCCAGACACAGCTGCAAAGTCACGAGGAAGCTGAGGAGCCGTTGTCCATCTCTGCCGTCACGCGTTTGATGCCGAGTAGTGATCCTATGTAGATACTGTTGCTCTGTGCGAACATTGCTGACTTTCCTGGTGACTAATACACTACTTGTACTTGTTTAGAATTGATTATATAACCAGGAGGTCACTTGTATCCAATGAACCATGTACACTCATGTCCAAAATTAAGGTCACAAATATAAAATCTGTAAAACTTATGAACTATTTACTGTGCTACCACGAAATTTGGAACGAAGACATATTACAATGTTAGAAAGAAAATAGCAACATAACAATATGGAAACAATTTTAATTGTGAATTAAGATACAAGTCATATCAAAAAGTCTGAGATCATGAATCAGTGATAAAACATTTATCTTGGGATAAGTCTGTCTAATATGGAGTGTAACCACTGTGAACTTCTATACAAGTCTCATAAAAAGCTTCTATACTATTTATCAGGGTGTCAATATTTGTGACAACAAAGTCCGTTTTTCACAAAGCAGGACTTCTAATTCTCAGGGGGTCCTGGAAGGGGAGCTACGCTCAGAAATGGCCTTTCCTAGACCATCCCAAACATTCAATGGAAATGTGATCCGGAGATCTCGAGGGTCAATCCATACGGCGAATATCCTCTCCTTAGTGAAATTCATCAACAATGTGAGTTCTGTGTGGCCGCACATTATCGTCCATAAATATATATATATATATATATATATATATATATATATATATAGTTCGGGCCCCAAGCACCAAGAAAAACCTCACATAAGCTTCCAAGATCTCATCCTTATAGCTCTGTGAGTTGACAGTACCCGTATCGAAAACGTACAGAATTGCCGAACATTAGGCCACCACACCCAAGGATTCCTTTTGCCGCGAAATCTGACGAATTTTATTACATAGAGGAGATGAAAGCGAGCTCCATTTTCTCTCCAGGTGAGGACTTGAGAAGAATTCCATTATCTGATACATTTCGACTCGTGACTGAAAAGAACACGCCTCCATTCTTGTGGCGCCCACAATTAATATTTTCAGCTCCATAATATCCGGTCTTTCTTATTGGATGCAGTCAAAGGGAGGCAACAGACTGGACGCTGGGCGTAAAGGCCAGTTCCTGCAGAACGGCTGTAGACTGTTTGCCTGAAAATTCTTCTTCCAGACACAGTGGCAAGGTCACGAGCAAGCTGAATAGCTGTTGTCCGCCTACGTCATCGTGCAAGTAGTGATCCTGTGAAGACGTCGATGCTCTGTGGCGACCTTGACCTACCTTCCTGGGGACAGTATATATCACTTGTTTTAAATTAATTTCATTGCCGGGAGACCACTTTCGGGCCAATTATAATCATCGAGCCATGTCCGCTTGAGACTGGACAGCTTAAAGCCTGCCAATGGCTCTCCATCTCAAAGAATCATCTAAATGATTATGAGAAATCATTCTTACCTAAACAGGCTAACTTGTTTACCTTAATGCAATATTCACAAAACTGGAGCAAAAACAGTAGCTCTGCAAAAACTAACGCTAAGTAATATCTTTTCTTAAACTGAAGGTTGATATTGCACACTACCCGTTCTTCAAAGTATATAAAATACAAATTCTATCAGTTTTACCAGAGGCATTTTAAAATTATGACGAATAACATGTTTGTGATCTTAATTTTGGATATCAGTCTATGTAATGCAAATGATAAAGGTATTTTTATTTAAGCACAAGTGTGACAACTTTTTAAATCTACATCTGAGCAAATTAATTTTTTATCGAGTTTACCTGATGAATAGTCACCTACGCTGTTGATAAAAGCTCGTCAGTGCATACCTTTGTGTATTTAACAATACAAGCATGTAAAAATATTTACAGTAATCCCAAAATCAATAGATGCTGAGTCGTACGAACTCCACAATGAATTGATTTAATCATTTATAAAATCTCACACACGCGCACATCAAATTCATCACGCAGGGAAATAATATTCTGCTAGTAACTATCAAATCCTAAAATTTTCTCACATCCCTGGGTTTATTTAATAATACAAATACAGTGAGCCACAAAATTGAGTATACACCTTAGAAGCTTAAAGACTTTTTGCAAATACAAATTAAATATTGCTTTAAGATGATTGAAAATTTTACCTTATATACTTTAGTCTATACTTTACCGTACTATACTAATAAAATTGTTACGTTTATTTATTTTTTACGAAAAAAAATAAAAGATCTGAGACGAGAGGAAAAACAACACCACAAAAATAAGTATACACCTTTATTAATTTCCTTTTAACGTACAAATTATTATTTTGTTGCATAACTTTTTGCTTGAATTACAGCTTGTAAACTTCTGGACATAGATTCTACCAGTGTTTTAGTGGTTTCAACAGAAATTTTAGCCCATTCTTCTCTCAGAACCTTCTTGAGAACTTCCTTGCTTGCGATTTCGTGCTCATGTACAGCTTTCTCTAATTGCGACCACAAATTTTCTATGACTTTTAGGTCTGGAGACTGGGCTGGAGTGTGTAATTGTTTCCTGTAGTGGTACAGCAAGTATAACTGCACAATCTTCGCTGTATGCTTGGGGTCGTTGTCCTGCTGGAATATGAAGCCTGACCCAAGCCCCAACTTACTGGCACTTTTTTCCAAGTTATCCTTTAAAATCCCCAAATATACATGTTTGTCCATAATACCATCAATAAAAGCAAGCTCTCCAACTCCTCCAGCCGACATACAACCCCAAACGAAGACAGATCCACCCCCGAACTTGACTGTCTTAATGGTGTTTTTAGGTGCTAGTGTTTTCCCAGCTTCTCTTCATATTTTAAATCGTCCATCGCTTCCGTAAAGATTAAACTTACTTTCATCAGAAAATATTACAGTATTCCAGAAAGAAATAGGCTTTAAACGATGTTCTTTGTGGCGAAAACCATTCTCTTTTGTCTATTCACATACTTGATGAGTGGCTTTCTAATTGGTGTACGGCCATGAAACCCATATTGGTGAAGGGTACGTCCAATTGTTTCATTTGAGATCTTTTCCCCGATTGTAGAGGACATCGATAAAGCTAGTTTAGAGGCAATCACCCTTGGATCTTTCTTTACTGAGGGAATGATCTTCCTCTTCGCTGTAGAGTACTCAGTATTTCTTTAAGTCCTCTTCCAGGAATATTGGCCATAGATCCAGTTTTTTTATACTTCTGTTGAATTTTTTGGACACAACCATGAGTTACACCAATCAACGAAGCAATTTCTCGAAGAGATTTTCCCTCTTTCGACCATTTTACAACCAATAAACGTTCAGATTCAGTAGTTTCTCTACGAGAGCTCATTTTATGATTTTTAATGAGAAAAAATACTATTTAAAAGCATACAGAAGTGCAATAGCACATGTTATAAGTAGCAGCTACTCCTGAAACTCTTTAAAGAAAATTTGAAACTAAAAAAAGTGGTGGCAAAATTAACAAATATAAGAAGTGTATACTCAATTTTGTGGCAGGGTTTTCTATCTTTTCTTCGAAGCGCTTAACTTTTTTCGTAATAAATAAGTTAACTATAGAATTGTGTTACTATAGGATGGTAAAGCAGAGGTTAAAGTAACTAGGATAAAAAAATTATCTATTTTAAATCAATATTTAATTTGTAATTGGAAGAAATCTAAAAGTTTTAGAGGTGTATACTCAATTTTGTGGCTCACTATATAAAAAAATTAACCCCTTAAGTTCACAAATGTTTTGTAATAGATCTCACGCAAAATTTCCAATTGTTTTATAGTTGAGTGAGTGAGAGAAGAGAGAATATTATCGTCGCACTGATTAGCAACACGAGGGCTTTTGGCGACGGTCCGCGTCATTTTGAACCATGGTCAAGTGACGCGGACGACACCTGAGCTGGCACCCCTCTCCTAACTACCACACCACACCAACGGGAGGACGTTTGAGCTCTAGACAGATTTAACGTGCATCGCACCCCTACACGGCGGGTCTTTAGTGGTACTAGGATCGAGCTCATGATACGCTAGCCATGATCCGATGCCTAGACCGCTCGGTCACCGCGGCCGCTGTTTTATAGTTGAATTGCAAACCATATTATGAATATAGATTTATAACTATACATTATGGTTATTGTGAATATTTTGCAAAGATTCACGAGTGTTCTCCAGTTTTTAAAATAAGAGGTTGTAACAGGGGTGATCAGCCTTTTTAGGAAGAGTGCCACTTCCAACTTTTCGAACCAATGGAAAGGTGAAAAAATGTTACTTATAGACTTATTATGTAACTTTTACGCAGAGCACATTTTTAAAGCACAAATCTAAGTAATGGGAATTTAAAAACAGTGTAATAAATGAGACCAGAGCACAGAATTAAATATTATTGTTAATCATTTCAGTTAATTTTGAACGATATTTTGATTTTTGTATGTTCATAATAGAAAATATTTGTTCACAAACGTATGCTGATTCAAATCTACAACACTAGGTCACATCCGAATCGTGTCAATTTGAAAAATGGATTGTTAGTACAAATTTCCAAAATTCAATAAAATTCCTTATGTTTGCTTTTCAGGGTAGTATGGAGTTGTATACAATAATTTCGATTTTGATTTCAGGGGGGTAACAATTAACATTTTGTAGAGAAATTGAAAGGGGTTTGTGGAAAAATCTGAATTTTTTTTTGTCATTCTGAAAATCCTCGAACCTAGCACTGAAAGAATCGGGCCAAAATGGATAGAAATCTATCACAACTCGAAGCACTATTCACTTTGGTAGCTAGTTCCTGCATTCATGTGAACTATGTTAATTTTTTTTTGCCTCAAAATCAAGACGGGAAAAAAAGCTAATGTTTATCCACAAAAGAAGATATTTCACCAAAACTAGAGTAGAAAACATACAATCATTTATTTGTAATTTTAAATTATTTTAATGTCCCTTATATCGGTAAGATAAGTGGCCGCGGTAGCCGAGTGGTCTAGGCATTGAATCGTGGCTAGCATGTCATGAGTTCGATCCCAGTACCACTGAAGACCCGCCGTGTAGGAGAGCGATGCACGTTAAATCTGTCGAGAGCTCAAACGTCCTCCCGTTGGCGTGGTGTGGTAGTTAGGAGAAGGGGTGCCAGCTCAGGTATCGTCCGCGTCACTTGACCATGGTTCAAAATGACACGGACCGTCCCCAAAATCCCTCGTGTAGCTGAATGAGTGAGTGAATATTAACGTCCTACTGTTCAGCTTCACGAGGGCTTTTGGGGACTTTCCGCGTCATTTTGAACCATGGTCAATTGACGCGGACGACACATGAGCTGGCACCCCTCTCCTAACTACCACACCACACCAACGGGAGGACGTTTGAGCTCTAGACAGATTTAACGTGCATCGCACCCCTACACGGGGGGTCTTCAGTGGTACTGGGATCGAACTCATGACACGCTAGCCACGATCCGTTGCCTAGACCACTTGGCTACCCCGGCCACTCGTGTAACTGAAAATGCGACGTTAATATTCACTCTCTCACTCGCTCATTCGTCCTGATATTTTAAGACACGCGGTCCCTAAAATTCCAAAATCTCTCAAGTGTAAAAAGCTTTGGAAAGCCAACACGCACAATAATGCAGGTGCATTCTCTATACGATAAATTTCTACTGAATTTCAATTACGTTTATTTAAAATAAATGTTGAGGTTTTTTTTTTTTTTTTTTTTTTTTTTTTTTTTTTTTTGTCTAAGACAGCCGCTTTTCAATAAAATTGTAAAAAAATATTGTTATTTATAATAATCTTTTCAAATTTTTCAAAATTTCTTATCAAGTCTTCGCGTGCCACTGTTAGAACTCCGTCGTGTGACACTGTACCACGTGTGCCGTGAGGTGGCCACCCTTGGGTTAAAACAACAGGGGAAGGAAAAATTCCTAATTATATATATATATAAAATCTGTGATTGAATTCATTAAAATTCTAATATGAAAAAAAAGACATTTTTTTAGGTAATAGCTATATATTTAACATACCCCCCCCCCCCCCCATTCTACAAAATTTTCAGCCAATTTAGAAATACTTACTGGACCATTTTCTTACAAGTATATATTTTAAGTAATTGTAAATAATTTTTAGGAAAATTTGTTTTTTGCTAAAACTTACGTTTCACATAACCAATACATTTTCTTTTCTAGTAGATTCCAAGATTATTTTTTTTTGCGCTACTTCAGAATGATAAGTTTCCATCTGCTTAAGTATTTTGATTTTAGAGTTCCAGTTATCTGCTATATTATGCAAGCGACTGATGAAAGCTCTAAAAGTTATCAAGAAAATAATGAACTTTCCCATAAACACAGGATAAGAGAATTCATTTTTAATCGTGGTTGAAATAGTTCTAAAGCAAAGAAAATCAAACTATCGATCCATCTTGATTTATGCTGTTTCGAAATAACGTATTAGCATCATTCTTTGATTGGTTTCATGTACTGTCTATCTATTCGAAAGAAAAGAATGGCAAAACTTATTTTAGTTAAATCCTTGATGGCGTAGTGTCAATTTGTATCTAAAATACTATATATAAAGAATTCAAAATCTTTTACACGAATTGTAATATAATATTTATTCATATTAAAATTAACCCTCTCAGCAAAATGAAAGGTGAGAAATGTGAAAATAATCCCGACTGCAAATCATAACCTAAAAGTCGAAATACATTTAAATTTAGAAGAGATTTCGTTGATTGCCAATTCAAACTGCAGGCTTAGAGAGTAAGTTCATGTTATTAAGGCACGTGTTTTTGTCTAGGAATTGAAAATGACATGAATAACCGTCTCATGATGACATTCTTTAGATAGAAGAAAAAAAGAGTACCTTCTGTTTTTTTTTCGAAGTAACCTTAAACCGAGAAAATTTATGGGCCTCATTTGGTTTTGTTTGACTTTCGAATTTTGTAATGGATACCGGTGTAAAAGTGAGGGTTAAATAATGTTTATTTTTAATTAAAGGGAAATTTCTTTTAAATAAGAACTTTTTCAGCTTCGTTTTTGTACCTCTGTTTATATAATGACTTATGAGGGATTAGTAATTTTTAGACTGTTTTTCAAACTACAAAAACCTTTTTAAGTTACACTGTGTGTGTGTGTGTGTGTGTGATTAGCTTTGTGTCGAACATTTCTTCAACAATGTTCACATGAATCCCTTGGCTCATGACTTTTAAGTTGGTGATGATAAAATAAAGTAATTAGTGATTCTAAAGCACTCACATGAGTACCAAGATTGCTTTTAATTTGAATATATACCCTTCGCATTGAATTCATTAGAAGTCAAGAAATTCCAGTGCTCGAAACTTTTTTGCAACTTTTGAAGTCATCTAGCGTAGGATACGAACATTCTTCAGTTTTATTAAAAAGAAATCAAACTATATGTGGAATTTGCGTCTGATAGCTAGAGCGCATGATGTTCAACCACATTTATGTCATTTTCTATCTTATATGATCAAGAGTTTTAAGGTATCCGACTACATGCGACAATGTTTTTTGAAAAAAAAATGGAGATATGGGAATTTTTTTTGCTTTTAGATTTGTGTAGTACATTTTAAGAAAAAAAAATGCTAACATTAAGAAGAGAAAAATAAATTATTATTACTAAAATGGGTAAAAATTTACAAAAAATAACATAAACGTGGCCCATTCTGTACCAAAAGTTTATAAACATATTTTTAATTTTTCGATTCTGTTGTGTTGCTATGTTATTCATTTTTGAAATGACCTTCAAGATAAGAAATATTTTTATTTTTACAAAAACTAGAGCACTTTATCTTAGTTATTATATGAAATTGCTTAAGAAAACAGTGTGTGTGATTATATTAACATAAGGGACTGGTGCATTTTGTAATAAAACAGTGATTGATAAATCTGAAGGTTAAAACACTTCTACTATTATACAGAACGTACACAAAAAATTTCAGTTAATTATTTTCAAAACCTTTTTGAGAAATCGCTGGCCTCGTTTAAGCATTTTCAAAAAAAAAAAAAAAAATTTCGAGTAAAACGTGTTTTAAAGTATCACATCTTGCTTAAAGAGTAATGGCATCTGCTTTTACTAAAACAATTGTAGTGTTTGTTCTAGTGAACGGAAAATAATAAACTTTGTATTTTTATAAAGCTAATAAGATGGCCTATGAAATAAAACCATAAAAAATTTGTCAATTTTTGTCAAAATTCACAATTTTAGGGTAGTGATACCTTAATGCGAAATCTATTTTTACTATTTCTGGTTTAATGGAAAATTAATTACTGAATTATTGAAACATCCAGATCTAAACATTTAATAGTCTTTAGATCCGAAACTTACATACATTTATTAAAAAGTTATTTTGCTCATTAAATTTTGATAAATGTTTTGTATACCATTGCAAAAAAGTGCTTATTCTTTTCCATTTTGGTACTGTACGTGTGTGCAACTTGAAAAAATATATTCTTTTCTGTTTCAATAATTATCCAATTACTAATATTATTAATAATATTTTTCTCTGTGTTTATTTATATGTGTGTGTATTAAGGTGGTCTGAAATTTTTTCTCCTTTCTCGGTTGCTATAGCCTAGAAAGGTTGACTTTACACTTAACTAAGTAAACAGAGAAGAAGAAAAAAAAATTAAGAAAATATTTATCGCTCACATATCGTACTTAAAATTTTGAAAAATACAGAAATTTTGCAATGCTTTGTCAGTTTTTTAAATAATTATTTAATTTTAGAACGATGCGTCGTGGCACTAGACTCAAAGTTTTGGTTATGAGAAACGAGAAAAGTTAAAACCTGTAAATTGAAAAGATTTCTTATTCGCTACGAAGAGCCCGAAAAATACCTTTTTTCTGTTTTTTTGTTTTTTGTAAAAGTAGCAGTATTTCATATATTTGATTTTTTTGTTTTTCTTCTTTAATAAAGAAACTTATTTTCTTTTCAAATTTTTTCTTGGTTTCCATAACACAATTTCTCCAATTTTAAAAATTTAAACGCGATGCTCTAGCGAAAAATATTCTATTGTTTGATTTTCCTTTTTAACTTAGATATGCAACTTTTCTAAAGTATAGTGATCGAAAAGGGGAGAAAAACTTTTTCAGACCTCCTAGATATATATAATAGAGATCCAAAATTTGAAAAATACAATTTTTGAAGTTGTTGCCATTTTTTATGTGCTATATTTTAGGCATGGGCTCTGCTCAGGCGTCAACAGCCTCTCAAGATTGGGCTCCTCATGCTCGAGCCTCCCTTGCAGATAACAGCTCATCCCTGGAACCTCACCCGACTTCTTCCGTCTACAGAATAGGCATCTATGGATGGAGAAAACGATGCTTGTACTTCTTAGTGATCATTCTTTTTTCTATGGTGATCATCAACTTAGCTTTAACCATTTGGATCATTAGAGTAATGGATTTCTCTATCGTAAGTTCTATTAAATCAAATTTTCCATTTCTTCTCTCTCTTTTTTTGGGTGTGTGTTTTAATATTCAACTTGTAGAGAACCTCCGCTAGCGTTAGTGTGAGGATTCATAGAATGAAGAGCTATCTTTAAAAATCCACAAACTTTTATTTTTTAACCTTTAATTTACTATCGACTTTTGATGTGGCCAATGGAGAGCTAGTCAGATTTAGTCTGCTCTAGATATTTATGAGAAAAAATACTTATCATTTATTGCATTTACTCAATTTGATTCTTTGAATCCGAACCACAAGGTTCCTTTTTCTGCATACTCTAAAAATTCAAATATAAACTATGACTTAATCTAACATCAACACGTTTAATTCCTCTATCTTCTTCCACGAATTCAATTCACTCAACTTTTTACAGTAGTTCTGTTTTGCATAAGTCATGGATCCTTTACAGAAAGAAGTTTTCAAATCAAAAGATTTATGGAAGTATTTTCGAATGAGGATTAGAAGAAGGGCGTGAAGAGAACCCATTACAAATTTTCAGAAGATCTCCACCTGAAAAAGTTTATTTTTGCCAGTATCAGGTAGGATTGGGAAGGGACTTTTAAAGAACATTTCCAAGAGATCGATTCAATTCACTATTTTTAGAATGTTTTTTCAGTGGAAAGAAGCATTTTGGGAAAATCAGATTAGGCCCCAAAGTTTCTTTTAAAAAAAATAATTTTTTGGTTCAACTCTATTAAATAACCATGATACAAGCCATAGCCATTATACACAAGTATTGTTGATTAAAACAAAACGTTATCTCCAACTATTATATTTTATTGTTATATTATAATTGCTATGATCTTTTATTTTCAATTTCAACATCAGTTCTATTGGTCAATTCAATAAATTTATTGATAGATCACACCTTTATGGAAATGTTACATCTATGATAATTATGATGACTCAAAAGTATGATATAAAATTAGAAATCCTGATTTTCAGTACTTATCAATTACAAAGGAGAATCTCATTTTTTTTTATCAGAAGAAATGTTGAAAATAATACTTTATGCACATCACTAGGTTAATTATACATAACCTATCGCTAATTGGTAGATTAATTTTTATTTATATTATTTTCTTATAATATGTATTTCTTAATTGATTATATGTGTATGATTATTGAGATATAGATACTAATTAGTATTTAGATGGATATTTATGGAATTATGTTTAAAAAATGGAAATTTTTTGTGTGAGATTTGGGCAATGTTTAAAAAATTGAAATTTTTTGAGATTTGGGCAGAGTCTATAAGCAAAGTAGACTTAGAACTGCTTTGTGGGGTTTGTATATAGTTATATATATATGCAAAAGGGAGAAAAGTTCACATAATCGAAAGAAACTCCTTAACATTTATGTTGTAAAACATACAAATTATAAATGCATCAAGAAACTGGAGGGCTGCTTCTTTAGAGGGATTAAAAATAACATTCTTAGTTTTCAAAAAAAAACACCAGAGCTCATGTTTTTTTTTCTCTCCCCCCCCCCCCGAAAATTCTGGTAAGAAAAGGATGAGTTTCCGAAATTATTTATAATAGATTGATGATAGGATTTTACTGTATTTACTGGTTTTAATTTGAGTTGAATTAATATGTATTTTTCAGAATGGCATGGGTCGATTGCGTATACTGAAAGATGGGCTACGTTTGGAAGGTCGATCTCATTTTCTACATACGATATATGCTGCTAAGATTCAATCCAGAAGGGTAAGTTGAAAATCTGTGCAATTTATATAATTCTTTTTTTATCTGTAATAAACACAAAAATTAAATTATGTAGCTTTAAAAACTTTTTGAAATAAAAAAAAGTATTATGTGTTTTGCTTTAATGTAATTCATTAAAAAAATTAATGTAAAACTTTTTTTATTAATCGTAAGTTTTATTAGAAAATCTGATTTCAACAATTTTGTGATCTATAGATTAAAAAACAAAATTTTTTATTCCTTTTAAAAGCTATGTTTGTTAAACAAATTTCAGCGATATTGATGCATTTGCTAAAATATTACGCAATCCCAAAGCAAAATTTAAAATAAATTTAAATGAAATACTTATATTTTTTAGTATTAATATAAGGACAATATAAGAAAATGTGTTTATTCTCAAAAGTTCATTACGAAAGTTTCATTTTTAAGCGATGATGAATCATTTCAACTCAAATTGAAGTATAAATTACCGCAACACTCAGAAAGTTGAATACAATTTTACTATTTAAGCGCAGACAGCATGGAATAATATTAATATTTTAATTTTCTACGTTTAACGTACTCAAATCTACAACATTTGTTCTACATTTCATTACTTTTTGAAAGTAAAATGTTATATGTGTGGCAAATACTTAACACTTAAATGTATTTCTTTATTTTATCTGAGAATTTAATGGGTTTGTAAGGGTATTTGTTATTAATTTTTGGATAAAAGCGGTTCTTGAAATGTTATTCTTTAATTTTTTTCAGTAAAATCTTATTTATTAGAGGAATGCATTCATTCAACTTCCGACACTTTTTTCTGCTGTGTTTAGCTTTGATCTCTAACTAAGCAACTTCTTCTTCACTAACTTAAGCAACATCTCAATGCTTATTTCAAGACATATACAAGGTATGACTCACATACACACACAGAAAAAAAACGAGACTGTTCCAATAAAACATTGTACTTTACATAATTAGTTCTCTGTGTCAGCATTACCTTCAAAGTAGTTCCCTTCAGCATTCTACATGGGATACTGCTATCGTTGGTAACAGTTCTGGAACGAGATTTCTGGAAAACCCTTCAAGAGATTTTTCGTTTTTGCCTGAACCTCCTCAATTGAGGTAAAATGGGTTCCCCTTAAGCAAGATTTAACTGTAGGAAATAAAAAAAGTCGCATGGGGCCAAATCAGATAAATAAGGAGGACGTCTCATCACAGTAATGTTTTTGCTGGTCAGAAACTGCTGGACAGGGCCGTGTGAGCGGTTCTTGGTGCAACAGCCATTCATTACTGCCGAATTCTGATCTTTTTTTCCCAATTTTTTCACGAAGTCTTTTTAGTACTTCAACGTAGTAGTGATGATTAACAGTCTGACCACTGATGTGAGTGGGAACCCACTTATACCACGAATTTTTGCAATATTTTGATCTGTAATCGCTGACCTAGGGCGCCCAGCAGGTTTAACATCTTCCACACTGACCCTTCCCCTGAAAAAAACCTTTTATACCATTCAAACACATGTGCACGAAACAAAGTTTCATCTCCATAAGCCTCGGTTAATATCTGAAATGTTTTTGTGGCTGATTTATTTTGCTTCACAAGAAACTGGACGTTAATTTGACATTTTCCCGGCAGAATGCAGTTGCACATATTCACTCAGTGACGCAGCACTGGCGCAATCAACTGGCGCAATCGATTGAGGCGAAACTGGCCACATGAACAGAAGAGGTGCGTGGGATGACGTCACCAAAACAGTTGCTGCAAACTTCTCTCTTTTTTCGAGCTACACACTTAGTCTCATTTTTTTGTGTTACACCTTGTGTGTTATTTTTTTAGCGATATCTGATTTTTTTCTTCCGTTCATTCCGTTGTAAAATAAGGTTAGTAAGACAGTGTGTGGATATTGTATGTATACCATCTCGGAAGAAGAAAATACTTGAGATAAAATGTGTGCTGAAATAAAAAATAAATATGTGTTTCTATAAGTAAACTACTTAGATTTAGAGACTACCACATTAATGTCTTTTTTAGATTCCCCCAGTATAGCTATGGAATAAAAATGCTTAACTCTTAAAATTGTGAAAAATATCAAATTTTCACGATGCGTGTAAATGTTGTCGGGGGGGGGGGAGGTTCTCTTTATTCTGCTTTTCAAATTCAACATTTCAATTGTTAGTACAGTAAATTGTACATTGTACTTTACAATGAAACGTTTTGTTCAATTTTTGTCTTATAAAGTTTCTTGAATTGCAGTCGAAAAAT
>BMAO01036746.1:0-26375 GCA_019973975.1 Trichonephila clavata | reverse complement strand
TTAAATTTAATCACAGTTCTTTCTCTATCTTTAGCAATCTACATGCAAAAAATTCACTATTACAATGATGCTCGTCTTCTCTCAGCTACTTAACTTAAGGTGAATTACTTCCTTTGTTTAACATCTTACATGACATCTAGATGGCGCTGGCTATAGCGAAATTTTTGGCACAAATATTTTTCTAAGGATTCCCTAGATGGGCAATAAATTTATCTCTCCGGTACTCCTTTCAACAAAATTCTCCCCTCATCGAAAGGAGACACTCCCTGACGGGGGGGGGGGGGCAAAATCGTAAAACTGGTAGAGAAGTTCTTTTTTCTTTTTCAAGGGGGTGGGGGTAAAACAGCAGTGAATCTTGTCCAAGGAAGAGTTCTTATTTCTGGACAAAGATCAGTGGTCAAACTTTTTCGGCTCATGGAACCCTTAAAACTGTAAGATGTTTTCCACAGTGTTGGATAAAACGACATGGAGACCCCCTAGGCAGTCCAGTTCTCGGAGCCCTGTAGTCTAATAATCTTATTACACAACATTTTAACAATATATTTCATTGCACAAATAAAATAACAAATAATCAGCAAATTAAAAAAATATGTAACTAAACAATAATTATTTATTCGAATTTTTAATAAAAACTAATTCTTGCAGCAAAAAATAACTAAATATTTGGGGTTTTCTTTTTTATTTTGGGACCCATAGGCAATTACCTACTCCACCTAATAAGTAATTCGGTACTGGTTTTCGGGGAATCCCATTCCACACTCTTAGAAGAATATATCTTAAAATAATATTTAAAGTATATAGATAAACATATTTTCTTGATGTTATAGGAAAAGACTTTTAAAATTTTTATTTCTTATTAAAAAAATTTATGATGTAATGTTAATGTTATTTATTCTTTGATAATATTAATTTTTGATCCAAATGTCACCTGTGCGTGCATGCATTATATTTAGTATTCTCAATTTTTACACAAACTGTCGGCCTTTTGGAAATAATGTGTAGTAGAGCATTTCATATTCCGCGTTTAATTCGTTTTTATATTTTGTTTTTGTAGCCACTCGCGTTGAGAAATATTTTTCACTTACTAAATACATTTTTGTGAATGGCATTAAAATGTTCACAGCTATGTTAGAAATTCTGCGCATTTTGCAAGAATTGGCAACCTAAAATTTTGGTGTTCTCGCTTAAATTTAAATTTTTGCATTGAATCTGTTGATATGTCGATAAATTGTTCCATCTTCTTCATTATAGGTGTTTTTCTCCCCCACAAATGTAAAGGTTTCAAAACATTATACTAACTAGTATAAAATTACTTTGTGGAACTCGGATAGCAAACAATAGTATATTCACAATCTAATAGATAAAGAAAAAAGTTTTAAATTCATTTATTATAATACAATAAAAGTTTTCACAACAAAGTTAAGTTATGCATAAATAAAAATTTTAATTTTAATGTATGAGATCATCTTTAGATAATTGTGGTTATACGAATTTCATGAGAACTTAATCCGTTTTACATACACATTTATAGTTTTTCTTTCCATTTTTTTTTTTTTTTTTATTGTCACTCATGGAATCTCAAGGTTCTCTGGAACACAGTTTGAAGATCAATGCTCTAGATAAATGATGTAGAGAACGAAACTGTTTAATTTTTTCTGAATAAATGATTTCAAACGAAGAATAGGTGGATTTAAGGCAGTGAAAAATTTAATTTCACGTTTTTATCTGCTGTATTAAATGAACAAACAATATGATACAATTTTACTTTCATGTGATAGAAAAGGGGTTCGCAACCTATTTCACACGCGGCACAATTCTCAGTGGCACTCTGCACTACTCAACAAATGCGTCAGTTTTCAAGAGGATGGAAGTTGATAAATTTTTTATGGATCTTATTTGAAATAGATCTCCAAAATTATGAACAATTATGAAGTGTCAAAAAAATCGGAAAGATAACTCCAAACATAAATTTACAAATATTTTGTAAATTATTGAACGTCATTTCTGCAGAGATTTAATTGTTTCAAAAGAGAAAATTGTATGCATTCTGCTCTCCGCTTTTGGTTCCATTTATCTAAGTAAAAACTCTTTCCTCATAAGAAAAATATTTCGAGTCCACATAGAAAATCAACGAAGAAGTGTTTCAATTTTCTTCTTAGACAAATTCTTATCTATAAAATATAATTAAATGTTTTTCAAACAAAATACGCAAATAATAGCCTCATTACATTACTTTTTATTATAAATAGCAGTATCAATAATATCATGTGTATCTGAAAAATATTTAACAATATTTAAATAAAGTACAAACAAAAGAAAAATATTACAATTTTTTCCCCGGCGTTTCTCAGTACAAATTCTGAAATATATCAACGTTGATAAAGCGTATAATAATAGACATGATATATTTTATGTTGCGTATACGTATAGATTAAAATACACTTTTAAATCACATACAGTTATTGATTTTAGTATACAATAACCTAAATTTAACATTTATACCGTTGGATAAACATACGATTATTTAATTTTTACCCATATTTGGCAACAAAATAATAGTATTGTTTTATGTAGTGGATGGCATTTGATGTTAATACAGTTTTTTCTAATATTTATTCATTAATTAGCAATTAATTAATTAAATTAATTACCGGTTTTCGATACCAACTTAGATTCCTCTCCATTATTGTAACTGCTAAAACAATGACAAAAGTTGGCGTCGAAAACCAGTTTTTCAGCCAAACTAGCCGAACCGGGTGTGCATTGTTACAACAATTCAGACCCAAATCATGCTTTTTTTCAATTCCTACTATTAGTTCACTCTCTCCCTATACATATATCTATATATATCTTGTTAAAATTTTCAATCGTTAATAAAATACTTTCTATGCATTCATTCAAAGTAGAAATTGACTTAAAATTTTTTTTATATTACTTGTTTCCCTTGAAAATGAAATTAATCTAACAGGAAATTGCTCTCAAACTTATGGGACGAAAACCTTCAACACCAATTACGATGTATAAATAAATGCATTGAGACTTATTTGCAAAAACTCAGTGAAAGAGTTGAGAAACAAATATCTCACTAATCAAATAAATTTAAATCATATTATTTGATTCATTGCATTTTCATTATTATATTATCTATGTTTGTATACATATAAAAATAATGAAAACAATAATAATTTGTTCTGTTTTAAATTCTTACTCCAATAAATGCTTGTAATGAATCCAAATCTATCATAGAGATATATATTTTATATGTGGCCCGCGGAATTGTAATGTTTTTCCGAAGTGTCCCGCAAGGTCATTTGGGTTGGCCACCCCCTGTTCTACGCAAAACCCCATCAGAAGACTTTTCAAGTATCACCAAAAGCGGGTACCCCCTTCCCCCTCACACTCTGCAGTTTCATCTGCTCTTTGCTGTTTTGTTACAGAGCAATAAAAGTTTCTACCTCCCCCCCCCTTTTTTTTGTACCTTTCTCTTCTTTCCTAGGACTTCCCACCAATGTTTGTCGTGAACTAATGAAAACACCGTTTACATACTTAGAAAATTATTTTTTAAAAGTTTATTCACTGGATTATCATTTTGTGAATACTTTATTTTCTAATTTAAAAATAAACTAGACCGAATCAATATTTTAACTATAGTGCTAAAAAAATTTTATAAAAATTTTACTACTTAAAAATTTTATTACATATTTTACTAAAATGGATATATTCCGAATTAACTTTAATTCTGACTTTGATATGTGTAAAATGTATTGCGCAAAGAAACCGCAGCATCTATTATATTAAAAATTTAGTCAGACTTGACCAGGGAATTGAAAATGTTCAATGATAGAAAATACCAGTCAGTGTCGGTTTATCCATTGGGCACTTGGGGCGGCGCCCTGGGCCGGGAAGGGCCCGGATAGGCTGGACTTAAACAGGTTTTCTAATTATAAATTTCGCTTCTCCAGAGTCAAGAGCACATGTGGATCTTCTGCTCCCAGGTATCGAAATGAGCCTAAACAGGCCCTGCAGACAATAATATTGAATATAAAAAAAGCATATTTAAAGAATTGAAGACGGGAAACATTCATCGGATAGAAAAATTGAACTAGATATTATCGAATAGAAAAGATATAGATTTCGTTCATTTTAAAAAGTTTTTAATACTGGTAAAATAAAATATTTGTTCATTTCTTATTAATTCACCTTTTTTTATTTCGTAAAATGAGTGAGTGAACATTAACGTCGCACTGAGGGCTTTTGACGACAGAATTCGTAATTTTGAACCATGGTCAAGTGACGAGGACAACACCTGAGCTAGTATCCCCTCTCCTAACTACCACATCACACCAACGGAGAGCATTTAAGCTTTCGACAGATTTACAAATAGAACAACAAACAGAGTACAAATAGAATTTTAAATTTTAATGATGAAATGAGCTTTTGAAAAAGAAACTTGTAGTTATACAAACTTCAATCCATTTTACATACACATTTATAATCTCCTTTTCGATTGTTTATTGTGACGGGTAACCTTGAGAGCCCCAGGGTTCCGTGGAACACAGTTTGAAGGCCACTGCACTATATAAATGCTGAGGAGAACGAAACAGGAGAAAAGGTAGATATACAGTAGTGAAAAATTAAGTTTCATGTTTCAATCTGTTGTATTAAAAAAAGGACTAACAGTATGAAGCAATTTTACTCTTAACGAATAAATATAGTACCATAGAAAATTATATGGTTTATTTTCCAGAAAAGCTGGCATATAATTTACAAATAAATTTTCATAATTTGCTATGAATTCCATGTAAAAATAAATTTCATGTAATTGGTGAGTATGGTGTCTTTTGGGGAGAATTTTGTTTTTATTCTTTTATCCCCAACTCTCTCTCACCACACACACAAATAAATAATATTCCTAACATGTTTCAAAAATTTCCAATCTTATTAGTTTTGGAAGATGCATAACAATCATCGATCAAAAAAAGTATCAAAATAGTAAAAAAACGTTGGTTTCTTTTTTCACTGATATACAAAAATTTCTTGTCGAATAATTCTTATAATTCCGATTCTACAAAGTAGAAAGTAAACTTCTTAGATGTGCATTTTATCTGCTCCTTTTTCTAAAAAAATAATAAGTATGTGTGTGTGAAAGGACTATTGTTTCAAATACAGAATCGAAAATTTTATCTACGTTAAATAATGTTTGTTCTTACATGTTCTAATAATATGCACTTATATATAATTTATAAAAAGCAATAAAATATTCGTGTGTTAAAAGAAGTAGTAATCCTAAAGGGAAAGTTTATCAGTTGTAATTAAATTATTATAATTTCAATTATAATTCATAAGATTACGCTGGATTCCATTTGGATTTGCATTTTCAGTATTGAGGGGGGGGGAGTGATTTATCTCTTCTAAATAATAAATTTTCTTAATTTGTTTCAATTATTGTTAAAAATAACATCTACTGTCTCTTCATACCATTTCCTTCTTCGGTGGTGTGGGGTAAAGAGGACGTGGTTAGAGCGGATACATAATATTTCGTGGCTACAGCCGTCACCACCTAGAGATCGGACACATACCCCTCTTAGAACAGATAAAGGGTGCAAACAAATAAGTAAATAAATGCTTTTAAAAATTACAAATGTAATTTAAAACGGTATTTTAAATGGTAAATATCTTTCACGTGTGCTCCTAACGGTTTTTTTTCCTTCTTTTTTTTTTTTTTACGGAAGTTTTCTGTTTTTTCACGATTATCGAATTACAAGAATATATACATTTTTTATTTATATTAAATTGTTAAGATATTATAGTGCGAATGCGTTTTAAAGATAGCGAAGTGTAATAAAAATAAGAACTTTCAGAGAAATATTTAAAAATTAATAGTAAATAACAGTATAATGAAGGGTCGAAACTGTGTACAACAAATGACATGTGACTGATTAGGGAAACAACGCAATAGGTACAAGAATATCCACTCTTCCAACCCAACTTCTCAGAGCAGACAGTGTTTCCACTGTCGGCTCTGACCACATAACCTTTCCTTCATATTGAGGGGGAATGTCCAATTTGGGGTCAAAGGCTATCTTTGATCAGCAAACCCCTCTCTTTTCAACTAGACATATATTGCCTTTCTGCATTGTTCAAAGACTTGAATACTGCCTATCACAGGATGTTTACGAGCTCTATTACTTTTATTTTTCAAAGGCATTTTTAGAAATATTAAAAAAAAAAAAAAGAAGCTGAGTTTAAATAAGTCCTATGAGAAGTAAAGGTTCCTATTCTAAATTTCAAAAGTGACTGAAACGAAAAACGTATTTTTCTTCCGTCGGAACAACGCCATCCAATTAGAAGACCTCAAAATCACCGAAATTTGGGACTCCACCCCCTCACACATCCCAATACTGCTTTTTCCTCTTTTCTGTTTTAGTACCACCAGCAATAAAAGTTTCCTATTTCTCCCTTTTTTTGTACCGTTCTCTTCTTTCCTAAAGACTTCAGACCAACAAGTGTTTTCTGGTCCATCTGAAGTGAAATTCCCATGAAATATTGACATCATGACATGACGAGATGCCTTTGGAAGGACGCTAAATGGTTTGGAGAATAACAAAACTGCAATTAAAAACAAAGTAGTTTATCACATAGTGATTAAACTGAGTAACAGATTGTTTTAAGACAATCATTTATAGTAAAATAACTTTGTAATAATTAGATTGACATAAGTTTTCTAGTGGATAGATTCAACATTCCGCCTGTCCCCAACATTCCCCTAAAAAAAGGTGTTAATAGCTGTTATGAGTTTTTCTGAGCAAATAATTAAGAGCGTCTTCGAAATTTCACAAATCTGCTTTATCCAACAGATGGCGTTGTTTGCAACTCGGATGACGTCATAAAGATAAATTTTGTTTTCTGGAAACCTATCGTTACTATAGCAACGGGGTGTGGTTCAGAAATGATTGACAGATGTAGTCGGTATGAGAGCGCATGCGCTCTTTGAAGAACCAGATCGAAGAGAGGAAAAACGTGTCAGCAAACGGGTAGGGGGGTGAGGAAAGAAGGGAAAGAGTTTTCTACAAATAGTTTCAACGTTTGAATAAGGTTCTGTCACTGCCGCACAAAATTGGGTCGGAGATATTTTTTTTTTGAAAGCCGTGCTAGTGGATAGGTATCAAAATGTGCATTGCATTTCTAAGTATATATAGTTCTGGAATCTACTCAAAAATACATTTTTCTGCAGAAATGATGAGCTAATTAGTCTAGATTTGTCGGAAAACATAGGATATATTTGCTTAATTTGGGTATAATTATTATGTGAGTTTTTCCCATTCATATGGAAAATAATTGAGTGTAATGCACTTGATATTTTGTCACATGAATTATTGTATTTCAGGGTAGGCCTTTGAGTACAACATTTTTGAGGTAATTCTATTGTAGAATTTTACTGTTTCCTAGTTTCGGATGACATTTATCCCTTTTTGTGGAAATTGGTATTGTAGTTTAGAAATCATGTAATTAATTTCAACTTTTATATAAAATCATCGTTATAAGGCTCCGGATTTTTAGGAAAAAAACGTTCAAATTGCCTCTTGACAAATACGTCTACATTGTCTTAGGTATCATAAACAATGCCCATAAGAATAAGAAGGGAAACGAAATTTGGGTGGGGGTTTTAATTTTTCGACGAAGAATTTGGTAGATCTTTATTTGAAATTTAGAAAAAGTATTTTTTTTTTTCGAATTTTAGGGGATTTATTTGTTTTATTTATCTTTGTTACCTTTATTTATTTATCGATCTAATTCTCTTTGTTTGATAGAAATATGCGAAATTTTAATAAGTTTCTTTCTGCTCATATCTCTTAGATACAAATTGTATTTGAAATTGTCATAGAAGGATGCTTATTATGGAAATAAAGTTTCGATTTGAATCTTTAAAAAGAAAATGTCATTTTTCTTAGAAAATTATTAACTAGAGCACTTTTTTGTCAGTCCTTTTTTAACAGCATTCCATTTCTTGTTTTACAAATTAATGCTGTTTCCAATCAGGGGCATAGTTACCGCATATCAATGATACGGGGCCCCAAGCTTTGAGGGCGGGCACCCAAACGTGTAAGCAAGAAATCGCGGGGGTGGCCTTAGAGAGGGCCCTCAAAGATGATACAGGGAGCAGCTCCGCCAGTGTTTTCAATACTCATGAAAATGTGACACAAATTTCACAGCCTTCAATCAAATTATTATATTCATTGAATTAATTTTCAAGCTAAGATTCCTTTTTTTATTTCCTACGTGCAACGTTTTCAGAATATTTATTGTATATAGTCTGCGTTTGTACTCTCATAATGTTATTTTTAGTGTGGCCGATTATAAGCGGAGATAAAATCGGTGCATTTTTGTGATCGGCTCTTTTATTTTGAATTTTTACTGCTTTGATCTTCTTTTCTAGTGACACGATTGCGATGCTTAAATTCCCCAGAGGAGCGGTGTGGAGAACAGTAGTGCGCTTTTGAAATCTGATGTTGCTATCAATTTTTTCATGAAATTATCTTAATAAGACTCATGATTTACAGAGGAAGTTCTTCAGTGAATTCACGAGCATGTTTATGATTGTTGTCTTGGATATCAAAAATAAAGTCCATCGGGCTAAGAAGAGGGAAGGGATTTTAAATTTTTTGAAGAAAAATTTAGTATATCTACAGTTGGGACTTGAGGAAAAATATAATTTCCGAAGTTTTATTTTTGTAGAGAGAAGTAGTGGAGGGAGACGATATATATATATATATATATATATATATATAAAGGAGAAAAGCGACTGACTGACTGACTGACTAATCACGAAATCTCTGGAACTATTCAACCTACAGACTTGAAATTTGGTAGACATGTTCCTTTGATAGAGTAGACATCAGCTAAGAAAGGATTTTCCGAAATTCGAAACGCAAGGAGCGTTACGGGGGGTTAAGGGCTTTAATAATAATTGTTTCCATGTTTAAACTACTTGATGTACAATCTTGAAAATGGGTAAGCGGATTCCTTTCAGAGAGTAGAGATCCGCTACAAAATGAGTTTGCTAAAAAACGACCCCCAAGTGGCGTTGCAGGGGCTTAGGGGGCGTTATAGATAATTATTTCTATTTTTAAACTATTTGACGCACTGTCTTTAAATTTGATATATAGATTCCTTTCGTAGAATAATGATCAGTTACAAAACGGGTTTTGTGAAAACAGACTTCTAAGTGGCGTTGCGGGGGATTAAGGGGCGTAATAGATAAATATATCCGTTTTTAAACTACTTCACCTACCTGCTTGAAAATTGGTAGGTAAGTTTCTTTCCTGGAGTAAATATCCGCTACAAAATGGGTTTTGAGAAAATTGACCCCCAAGGGGTGTTGCGGGGGCGGGGGGTTTAAGGGGCGTTATAAATTCCTATTTTTAAGTTATTAGACGTACAGTCTTGAAACTTAGTAAGCAGATTCCTCTCATAGGGTAGAGATACGCTAAAAATGGGTTTCGTGAAAATTGCCCCCAAGTGGAGTTGAGGGGACTTAAGGGGCGTTATAGATAATTATTTCCATTTTTAAACTATTAGACGCACAGTCTTTATATTTGATAAAGATATTTCTTTCATAGAGTAGAGATCAGCTATAAGAAGGTTTTGTGAAAACAGACCTCTAAGTGGCGTTGCAGGGGAATAAGCGGCGTAAGAGATAAATATTTTCGTTTTTAAACTATTTGACCTACCTGCTTGAAAATTGGTAGGAATGTTTCTTTCATGGAGTAAATATCCGCTACAAAACGGGTTTGGAGAAAATTGACCCCCAAGGGGTGTTTAAGGGCAGATATAAATAATTATTTCTTTTTTAAAACTATTAGACTAACAGTCTTGAAATTTGGTTAGCAGATTCCTCTCATAGGATAGAAATACACTGCAAAATGTGTTTTGTGAAAATCGACCCCTAGGTGGTGTTGCGGGGGTTCAAGGGGCGTTATTGATAATTTTTTTGCATTTTTAATTAATTGGACGCACATTCTTCAAATTTTGCTAAGCAGATTCCTTTCATAGAGTGCAATTCCCCTACAAAATGGGTTTTGTGAAAACAGACCCAGAAGTGGCGTTGCGGGGCTCCAGTGGCGTTATAGATAACTATCCCCATTTTTAAACAATCAGACGTGCAGTCTTGAAATTTGATAAGCAGATTCCTTTCGTAAAGTAGAGAACCGCTACAAAATGGGTTTCGCGAATATCAACTATCAAGTTTAATTTTGGGAGATTAAGAGGCGTAATCGATAAATATTTCCATTTTTAAACTATTTGATCATCCTGCTTGAAAATTGGTAGGCATGTTCCTTTCATGGAATTGAGTTCCTCTAACAAAGAGTAAAACGAAAATTGACCCCCAGGGATGTTTGCGAGGGTCAAGAGGAGTTACAGAAAAAAATTCCTGTTTTTAATTGTTAGACCCATATACTTGAAATTTGTTAAGCATGTTTCTTTTGTTGAATAGGGATCCACTAAGAATAAATTTTAAGCAAATCAAGTTCTGGGGAGTTGCAGGGGGTTACTGGGACGTATTGACAAAAAAATTACTTTTTTCGAGCTACAAGGACAATAATAATGAAATTTGGTTTGCATTTTTCTTTTGTTGAATTGAAATCCGCTAAGAGCGGTAATTTTGGAAAACGGCTCACAACGGGATTACGGGAATATTTATAATAAAACTTTTGCTTTTTTCTGTTAGATTTAGACGTGAAATTTGGCTTGCATGTTCAATTTACGGAGTAGAGATCCACCGAAAATTGGTTTTGCGGGAATCCACTTGGTTTTTGAGTTACGAAAGAGCAAGCATCATTCTATGCTTCAATTTTAGAGATTTTTAGAAAATACAAATTCGATGAGTTCTGCCCTTTTTTTTTATCAACAGGTGACAGTTACAGGTATAAGTATATTTTTCAATTCAATCGAATTCTTAATGCTAGGACTTAGATATCAATAATTTATACATATATATAAGCAGTAAAAATTTATAAAACATCATGAAATACCCATCGAAGCGGGCGGGTAACAGCTAGTATATATATATATATATATATATATATATATATATATATATATATATATATATATATATATATATATATATATATATATATGAATATATATATATAGTGTAATAAAAATGGAAGAAAGCAAAAAAGTCAATGGACTAAAAAGGATACCTATTATGATTTCTAAAGCTGTTACTGAATTAAGACCAGCAAATTTGGGTTATATATATATATAAAGGAGAAAAGCGACTGACTGACTAATCACGATATATCCGGAACTATTCAACCTACAGATATGAAAATTGGTTTTTAAACTATTAGACGTACAGTCTTGAAATTTGGTAAAAGATTCCTTTCGCAGAGTAGAGAACCGCTACAAAATGGATTTCGCGAAAATTAAACCACAAGTTTCATTTCGGGGGATTAAGGGGCGTAATGGATATAAGTATTTCCGTTTTTTAAACTATTATACCTACCTGCTTGAAAATTGGTGGGCATGTTCCTTTCATGGAACAGAGTTCCATTAAAACGAAAATAAACCCCAAGGAGGGTTGCGAGAGGTCACGGGGAATTATGGGGAAAAAATCCCGTTTTTGAATTGTTAGACCCACATACTTGAAATTGGTTAAGCATGTTTCTTTTGTTGAACAGGGATCTACTAAGAATGTATTTTAGGAAATCAACTCCTGGGGGAGCATGGGGTTACTGGGGTGTATTGACACAAAAAAATTTCCTTTTTTCGAAATACAAGGTCTATATTAGTGGAATTTGGTTTGCATTTTCCATTTATTAAATTGAAATAAGCTAAGAACAGTTATATTGGAGAACGTTTCTCAACGGAATTACGGTAGGAATTGATAATAAAAACTTCGTTTTTACTCTATTAGACTTAGACTTAAAATTTGTCTTGCATGATTATGGAGTAGAGTTCCACCAAAAATTGGTTACGCGGAAATCCACTTGGTTATAGGGTACGAAGGTACAAACATCCTTCTATACTTCAATTTTTAAAATTTTTAGAAAATACAAATTAGAAGTCCTGTTCTTTTTTTATATCAAGAGTCGAGAGTTACAGGTATATATGTTACCGGCAAAGTATGAAATCTGGCATTCTATAGAATGCCTAGGCATTCTATACAATGCCTAAATCAAGCCGGCAATGTATGAAATGATTCCTATTTCACACATTGCCTAGGCATTCTATAGAATGCCTAATGAGAAACCGGCAAGGTATGAAATACATCTCAGATTCATATCAAATATTGTCAATTGGCAAGGTATAAAACTTTTAACGCGTGTCTCAGGCTCAGAATCTGTTAGTTGTACATTGCTGTTTGTTCGTAAATGTCAAAATACTCAATTTTACTTAAACTTAGTCAACAAAAAATTGGTTTTTTCCTGTGCTACCTGAAAATGGAGAAGCAAGCTATAGTGTTGGAGAATGAGACATGGTCTATAGCAGGGGTCGGCAACCTATGTCACACGAGTCACATGTGGCATGAGGAACAATTCTCAGTGGCACTTTGCACTACTCAACACATTTATAAATTTTTGAATTCTTTCAAAAATGCCCTACTGTGTGGTTCGCTGAATCATATTGGTAGATTGGTTTGACACGCAACAGCTAAAAGGTTGCCTACCCATGGTCCATAAACATGAAACAACTATTCAACGGTTAGTTGCCTAAAATTCGAGTTGATGCTCCAAAAAAAAAAGGTTTTTTCTTAATTGAAATTATTTACTAGAAGTTAATAACTGATAAAAAAAAATGCAAAAATGACTACTAAGAAGAAACTCAGGGACTATTGATTGCTGAATAGCTATGATGTGATGTTTGCTGAAAATAAAAGTAAACTGTTAAAGAAAGCGTCAACACCATAAAACAGTGATCCCCAACCCTTGTGTCGTGGATCAAAGGGTATCTGGTCACTCAAGGAGCATTAAATTATTTCCATTATATTTACTGGGGTGTATTTTTCTCGTGTTTTTGCGACTTTCCATGGAAATCACTTTATATTTTATGTGAAATCATTTTATAATTATTTTTTGGTGCAACTTAATTTTACTCTGAAGGCATGTTTAAATACAATTAAATTATAAAATCAAAACAATTTAAAATATAAATAATCAACATCCCACCCTCAGCGGGCTGCCGTAAAATTATCAAACGTTGACTGGTCCAGAAGAGAAAACTGTTGTGAAGAACTGCTATACAGTATTACGTCATGGATTCTTTTTTTCCCCAATGGGGCTGCAGATTCATATTTTTACCATTTTCAGACCTAGTACATTCTCCAGGGGCTGGTATCCCTTTTTAGCACGGCACCATGTAAATGATACCAATTGCCGACGGTAATTTGGGCACCCAGTTTGACGATGTGAACTTATTCTAGGAATTTAATTTGCCAAGAGCATAATTAATTTCATGATTCTGGGGATATGATAGAATTTTGAAAGAACTTTCAACCAAATGCAAAAATATTACACATTATGATATTGAACTGTACATACACCTACGTGAAATTTGCCAGAAAAAAACAGAAAATTATTTTTGAAAAAAAGGTATTGTGTAATACAAAACATTGATTTTTTTTCCGAATATCAATATATTGGCACTTGTAATGAGTGAGAAACAGGACGGTTTCTATCAACTTGGAACTTCTGAAGGAATTTTAATACCAAGTATATGCGAAATCACAATTTAACAGTAATTTTTTTAATGGCAGTCTCATTATTTTGTCAGAATAACATTTGTACCTTTAGGAATGTAAGTCATCGATATAATATCCTTATCATGACCTCTTTTCATACTTTGCCTAAATAGCTTTAGGCATTGTATAGAATGCCTGGGCATTCTATACAATGCCTAGGCAAAGTATGTAATCAATCTCATATTTCATACTTTGCCTAAAAACGTCCGACATTGTATAGAATGCCGGCATTTCATACTTTGCCGGTAACATATATATATATATATATATATAAACAGTATATATTTATAAAACGTCATGAAATACCCAGCGAAGCGGGCGGGTAACGGTTAGTACAAGGGGTGATCAAATGAAAAGGTACGAAACGACATAAAAATGAAACAGTTAAATATTTGCATATTCCGCCAAGGGAGAATGTAGCGAGACATCTCGGGATGCCATTGGAGACTCTGACTGGGATCGGATCATGCGCGGGTGCCCGCATGCGCAGGAGAGAGCAAAAGCTCTTATAAAAAGCGGCGTCCAAATGATGCGAGCACAGAATTACTCGAGCACAGAAAAAGCATTAACTCCGATGTGTACTGTGAGACACTCCGACGCCTACGCAGGTCCATCAAGAACAAAAGACCGGGGCTGCTCACGGAGGGTGTGGTTCTGCTCCATGATAACGCGCGTCCACACGTCTCCAGAGTCACACAAATGGAACTGGACAAGTTCCAATGGGAGACGTTGGACCATCCGTCCTACAGTCCGGACATGTCACCCTGCGATTTCCATGTGTTTGGTCCACTGAAGAAACACCTGAAAGGAAAGCGCTTCAACTCGGACGACGTACTCAAGGACACTGTGAAGGACTGGGTCTCGTCACAGCCACAGGAATTCTGGGAACAAGGAATCCTGCGGCTTGTTCATCAGTGGGATCGTTGTGCTCAGGCCTATGGTGTATATTTTGAATAAAGTCTATATTTGTACCCACTGTGTCGTTTCGTACCTTTTCATTTGATCACCCCTTGTATATATATATGTGTGTGTGTTTTGTAGCAATTTTTAAATTCCGTTTTTTTTTTTCTCCTTGATCTTTATATCTATGGTTGGGCATGGTACGCTCTTGAAAAAATAACGGATTGCTTTAAATATGTTACTAGTTTGAGTAGTGATGTTAAGGCTACACAGTGCCCGTTTTAAAGACAGTAATATTGAAAGTAATTTGTGTTTTCTTTTTAGATTATATTATTAAATTTATTCTTCAAATAAAAAAATTTTACCGGTCTTAATTTTAAAAATTACAAATTTTTCTTGTAAAATACTCAATTTTTAAAGTTTTTTAGTTATTTTCAGTGATTTCTGTTTCTTAAGATTATTGAGAACAAAAGTTAGTATGGATTTGAACATTTCAAACTAATATTCCCTACTAAAAATTCCTTGTTGAATTTTAATAATTATTTTTACAGCTATGGAAAATATATCAAATTTTTTAAAACTATTAATTTAAGATTTTTAGAAAAAATAACTAGTGCTCTCAGACCGAAATCCATACTAACTTTTAAAGAACATATATAAATATAAATTCTACAAAAATTTTTCAATATTATCTTGAACAGAAAAAATCCTTGGGAGAAATATATCCTCAAAATTGAAAAGTCTGAGAAAAACACAGTTAGTTTCTAAAGGCATGAAACACAAATTAATAATGCCTCTAAAGATCTAATTAAAAAAAATGTTTTTATCCAAATTATGTACACTGTATCAAAACACTACTTTAATTAAATATGTTATATGAGGATATATTTTTTTTATATTTAAAATATGTTTTACATAAAATTGATAGCATTTGTTATATATATACGATGACAGCCTAATCTTATCATGATGCTTTCAAAAAAGTTTTGAAACACTTATAAAAATAATAATGATACAAACTGAAATTAGAAACCCCCAGGTTTGTACGTATAACACCTAATTTTTTCTCAGTTTTAAGTCGGTGCAATTTAAAAAGTTTGATTTTTATTACATGACTTGAAATTATTTTACTATAGTGTTATAATAAATTTTGTAATATCATAGATAAATTCAGTTATATTTGTGTATACGGAATACTTGAACTCAATAAAGTCTCATTGTAGTATCAGCTGAAAAAAGGCTGATTTTAATTCATATAATTTTCATAGTATTCCACCTCTTTCAAATATTGTCTTTTAGTAACACAAGAATGTTTTGAGCCCGGAAATTTCTCAATAGGAAAAAATTAATGAAAGCAAAAAAAGCTTCTAAGGTTTTTAACTATGTGTAAAAACACAAATATTGCTCTTTAAATATTAAAAACCTCGAAACGTAACTGAACAGAAACGATTTTAGTAGTAAAAGTAAGAGTTAATAGCCATTTCACTGAACGAACCGATTATTCTCCCAAATATCTCTCTTTATATACAAAAAAAAATTTCATGATGCTGTAAAAAATTTATTTCAAGGTTTTTTTAAAGGTGAAGTTAACAAAAGAAACTACATCTTTTTTACAGAATGGAGCAAACTCACAGTTTGGACAAATTTACATTTATGATAGGGAGGCTTTGCATGAACGTGCAAAAATAGTTAAACGTGACGATGTGTTACAAATTTTACAGCCAATTATGAAGAAAAAACCGTATGAACTACATAATACAAGGAAATTACAGTTTTACAATTTGAGCTGTGATAGAGTTGCATAATTTGTACAATGGGAGTTGGTCCGCCATTAGGCAGATAAGGGAGGGGGCGGTACCTCCTTCCAGTTTTTAATTAAACTTTTAAGAATGGAAAAATGCTTTAAAATGATTGCTAAACTAATCACTCTCTCTAAACTGTCGAATATTGAGATTGTCAACTCTCAGAAAACTTCAAATATATTAAAAACTGATTGGTTATCAGACTCCCTTAACCTTTTCAATAGAATTTTTGCTATTCCTGGTGGGCGCAGTAGCTTAGTGGTTATGGTCACGAGTTCATGTCTGGAGTGGCATGGACTCAAATCCTGTTGCCTCTAAAGACCCTCCGTGTAGATGAGGCCATTCCTCCCATTTATGTGGTAGTTAGGAAAGAGGGATGCCAGCTCAGGTGTCATTCTCGTTACTCAACCGAGGTTGAACATTAAGAGGTTTGTGATCAATAGCCCTCTTGTTGCTTTGTAGAGCGACACTAATCTCTCTCTCTTCTTTTGCTAATCCTGCTCCAGGCACATAAATTACTTTAATAAACCCTGTAAAATTTTTCTCATTTATAGTTAATCTTTTATCTTCAAAATTTACATATCTAATAATGATTGAATTTTTTTCCTAATGGGAAATTTTAAGAGTGCAGTCCATTTGTACGTAGCTGCTTTAATTTCGGAAAGGACTTCCTTTCCTAATACAAAAATAACTTATTTTTGAGATTGTGCATAATTCTCTGTTTTACGAATTTTTTAGTCTGCTTATGTGATCCATTAGCACAGAGTAGTAATTACTTAACAATTCGATTAAAATTTTCCATTTTATTCCATTACATTAAAACTGTTTAAATATAATTTTATAGCAAATACATGAAGAAAAATTACATTTTCAAAACATTCTCTTTTCATAGAAAATACTTATATGTAATATTTTTCTATGTATATATATTTAGGATTTTTCTTTACAGAGCCTGAATTAAGATTTTTGAAACATTCACATTATTTTTAGAGTTACTATTGAAATAACAACCAGACTTCTTCATAAAAATTCGCTACTTTTTAAATATAAGTCCACTTCTCTCTCTCTAAATTATATCTTCTAAAATGTCCAGTTGAGGTAGGGATTCTTGGGAGCTTCCCAAATCGAATAACAAAAACTAAACTTTCGTAACATCAAGAATTATTTTGAAGATTGTCGAATTTTAGATATCCATAATAATAATGTTTACGATAAATTTTACATTTCGCCATATTGACATCAATAGGAGTATTGTTAAGTTTTCATATGCAAGAGTATATTTTTTTAATTTTTGATTATTTTAGAGCCCCGGTGCATAGCATCCATTGACCACTCCCTGCAGAAATTAGCTTTAAGAGCTTTCAGTCTGGTTGAAATGAAAATTCTACAAATGTTTCACTCACTAAGAAAGTATACACCCCACAATAACCCCCTTTTTTCAGTCCCAAAATAGATTCCAATCGCCTCTCCCTGAAATAAACAGCTATCCTATTCATGTGTTTCCCCCACCCTCCTCCACCTTACCTCAAGGTCACTTGACCGTTTCATCTTGGAAACAAATTGTCAGAACTTCCTTCTTTCATTCCAAGGAAGAGGGTCCCCTCCCCAACAATGACGTGATCTCATGACGTAGTCTAGGGTTACTTTAATTCTCTTCCCCTCCCCCTTTCAAATAAAAAAAGCAGAATTAGTGTTTCTGAAGTGATTAAAATCATTATTCATGTAGCAAAATATTCTTTTTCATAAAATAAAGTATTCTTAATGTGTATTTAAGCAGTTTATGCTCAATTTTCTTCTAAAGTAATATTTTAAAAGTTTTGTACGTAGATTGCATACACGTGGCGCCATCTGCAGTCATTACAATAAAGCTTACCAAACATGGCGTCCGAGCATTTTGGAAGCAAAGATATATGTATTTTTCGTAATTTAAAAATTTTCTAGACCATTTCTGACATTTTTACATTTCAAGGTGGATTTATATGAGTAATTTACGTTCTCAACAAAAGTTTCATATCCAAATAATGTGATTTCATTAAGATAAAGTACCCTGACCTTTTCAGTACATTTAGAAGTCCACCTTAATGGAAAAGTTGAGAAAAGTAAAACTTCTTAACAATAGAAAATCGAGCAATAGCAATTGCGAGATTAAAAAAAGCAAAAATTATTAATTATTACAGTTATATTTTCCCTTCGTTAATAAAATAAATCATTCATTTTAAATGTCTTCTTAAATTTATGTATAATTGCGTTTAAAAAATGAAAACATCTTTTAAATAGTTAGAAAATTAAGTTTTAGTTTTTTTATAAATTAGTGTTCTTAGAAGTTTATTCAGCAAGTTATCTAATTTAAGAATAAACTAGTAATAAAAATAAATATCTTAACTATAGTCCTAAAAGAAAAACACCTATGAGCAGCCAATATCTGTTCATACGGTAATGCCTCACATATTTCTTTTTTTTCATAAATAAATATATCATAAAATTTTTAAGTAGTAAATTTTTTTTATAAAACTTAACTAAAATGGATATATATTTTGAATTAACTTTACATTTTAAACATAACAAATTTAGAATTATTCAGCAAATAAATCACTCAGCGACTATTATATTAAAAATTTTGTCAAGAACATCAGGTTGTTGAAAATATTCAATGATAGAAAATGCCAGACAGTAATTTTTAATAGAAAAAAAACTTAAATCACGATATTGCCATATTTATTCGAATCTAAGCCGCACTCTCCCTCCCCTCGATACTTATGCTACTAAAAATGAGGTTGATCTAAAAACTGAACAAGATACTATCGGATAGAAAAAAATCACAGGTTCTCGTTTATTTTTAAAAAGTTTTTATAATACTGGTAAAATAAATTAATTATTTTCATTTATTATTAATTCACCTTTATCAATTTTTTAATTCTTAAATTGAGTGAGTGAATATTAATGTCGCACTGATTAGTTACTCAAGGGCTTTTGGCGACGGACTTCGTAATTTTGAACCATGGTCAAATGACGAGGACAACACCTGAGATGGCATCCTGTCTCCTACCAAACCAAGGGGGGGGGACGTTTGAGCTCTCGACAGATTTAACGTATATCGCTTTATGGCCGCGGTAGCCGAGTTCTCTAGGTATCGGATCGTGGCTGGCATGTCACGAGTTCGAGCCCAGTATCACTAAATACCCGCCGTGTAGGGGAGCGATGCACGTTAAATCTGTGGAGAGCTCAAACGTCCTCCCGTTGGTATTAGGACCTCCCGTCGCCCTCCCTCTTAGTTAGGTGAGGGGGAAACTCGGGTGTCGGTCCTCGTCAAATGACCATGGCTCAAAATTACGAGGTCCGTCACCAAAAACCATTCACGTAGCTGAACAGCGCGACGTTATTATTCACTCACTCGTGCATCGCTTCCCTACACGACAGGTCTTGAGCGGTACTAGGCTTGAACTCATGAAACGCCAGCCACGAGTCCGTTACCTTGACCACTAGGCTACCGCAGCCATATTTTATTTCGTAAATTTATCATATGTCGATAACATATTTAACACTATTTTTAGTTTTTTTTCACAAAATCGGGCTGAGAGAGAGAGAGAATTTGGGGAACGGCTTAGAATTGGAGAAAAGTAATTAAAAAAATAAGTTTCTGCTAATTTAATTAAAAACCAGATTTTTTTAATGATTGTTCCAATGATTGATCCAATGGTTTAATGGTAAAATTGTACGTTAAATATAAAATCTATTCGATGAAAAAAAAATTTTGTTTGTTTGTTAAAAATAATAATAATTGCATTACAATAATTATATTAAATTTTAAATTGTGAGCTTCAAGGAGTAGTAATTTGTGTTCTCTAGTCAATTCACAGCTTTCTGTGTATGTGTCAAGTATAAAATAAGTATACTTTCAATTTTTCATTCAGTCGCTTCACAGAATTTAAATATTTTTATATGCATTTCATTAATATTAGGCAAAAAAAAAAAATCTAAGTAGCAGAATTATAAATTATCTATATAATTTAAATTTTTAAAGCACACATGCTGGAAATATTAAAAACATTCCTAAATGGGAAAGTTCATCAGGTTTGAGATGTTAAATCTCTGTGTACATCATAAATCTTCTTTATTGTCCACACTATTTGTCACAACTTGCTGGTTACCATCATTTCAGCTGGCGACAATATTTCAGAAAGCTATCGCCAAAATTAAGTATTCGTAGCCAAGAAAAATTCGGACTACAAAACGATGGTGGCGCCATCTCTTTGAGATAGTCCTAACTACGCCAAAAATAATTCAGAATGAACTTAAAATTTAAAATAATTCATTAATAAAAACATAAAACTTAATTCTGGCTACACTAGTCAAAAGAGGGAAGCATGCTTTCTAATATACTATTTAATTCTACTCGAAAAAATCAATTTTTTTCTATTAAAATGTGCTTTGCGTTTTCACTTCCTATACTTTAACATAGAAAACTCAAATTTCATTTTGCAATAATGCTGAAAACTGCGTATTTTTTACAAAAATCAAAATTCAAAGAACACTATCCTCTAAACAATAATTTTTTTTATAGCCATAGAAATTTTAATTATTATTGATGCTTTTTCCTGCCGGCAAATGTGCTTCCCGTTTGATCCCTATCCTTTAACATTGACCGAAAACAGCCTTAATTAGCCCAACTTGTTGGCAGCGTGTCAGCAGACCATGGACGTTATGACACATTCACATGCAAAAAGATATTTTGAAACGTTGCATTTTAATCTCGGCATGTCAACAGATAAAGAAAGAAAAACGAATTTTTCACAAAAGGAAAAAGAGAATTTTTCTCAAAGCAGTGTTTTAAAAGTTGTTTGGTTCCAAAAAATAACATTACAGCTGCAAGTTTCCAAGTTGCCCATTTCAATGCACACCCCGAGAAATCTCTTTCCAAAGGAGAATTTGTAGAAAAAAAACGTTTTTAGAATGTATTCCGACATTGTTTGTTCATTTTAAAGAAAAATAAAATATACCCTATGTTACTCGCTGATAACGTAGCTTTCCAATGGTGAAAGAATTTTCAAAATCTGTTAAGGGGGTCACTTCACAAAAGTCGATCCAAAAATCGATTTTCAATTTTGATTGAAAAATAAAATACCACTCTTTCGCTTTCTACTGCAATTTAAATTTTTGTTCTAGTTGAATTAGAAGTATTTTTAATATTTTTTTAAAAACTTGTTTACATCCGTCAAACCCAAAACCAGCTGATTGCCACGCCCCTTTCATTTCAAAACAAAAGACACTTGCTACTTTTCAGCCTCATCAAATATTTTAAATTGATTAAAAGGATTTATTTTGATCCGTTACTTGTTCAGGAAAGAAGTGAAGTGAATAATTGTAGCTGTTTGTTTACTTTCTGGAAACTCACGTGTTGTTTTTTACCTCTTCAAATATTTTACGAATTTCTGCTATTGGAAACATTGTTTCTATCAAAACCTTTTTTAACATGTTTATGTTTAATAATAAAACGTTTAAAAAACGAAAGTTTGGAAACAAAGGTACAAAAACCCAAACTTTCCAGAAATTAAATGCGTCATAAGTCAGAATAATGAATTCAAATTATACATGAATAATTCAACTTTAAAAGCTAAGTTTAGTAAGTCAAATAAAGAGTATGTTTCCTTTTAGATTCATTTGAAAGTTTTTTTTGAAATAATGAACATTCTACTGTTTTCTTGTGCTTTGAAACCACATTTATTATAAATAAAATGTAAAAAACAAGGTATTCACATAAATTTTGGTCGCCAAATCCAAAGTTTGGTTCTAAAGTTGTTGTCATGTTGTGACTTTTGTGATGTTATTCAAACATTTCTTAATACCAGGTTTACTAAAACAGTAGTTAATCAAAAAAGATACAAAATGATATGAAGTAAACACTGGGCTATCATATGCTATTATTTTTATTGGAAAAGAGAAGCAACTGCGAAAATATTTTGTTGAATTATGAATTGTAACGTCCACCAAAGTGGTTTTACGAGTTCATGCATGGCATTAAATAACACGACACAGAAAGTAGCCAGTCTATGGTATTATATATATAACTCTGCTGTCGAAATGATATCATTTAATAATACAAGTCCTATTGTACCGGTGTTTGTCTATGGCATTTGGCAAAAAAGGGGTCATGTTTCTCTGAATGGTATTACAGCAGTTAGTGTGAACACTAGGAAAGTTGTTGATGCCGAAAAACTATAGAGGAAATACTCAAGTAATTTTAACGACAATGTACATAACATTGAGTGTTCGGCAGATTACTTCGGAAGTAGTAGGGGATGAAAGTTGAAGGTGCACTTTGTATTTTCCATTGCTCAGAGGCACGACACAATTTACGATACACAAATTACGATTTACTAATTGCGACAAAATATTTGGGTGATGAGGACTTTAAAGCATACAAAGCAGTTTTAGAAACTTAACCTTAGAAAGATGTCAACATTAAAAAATTAGAATGTGTTGGTCATGTTGAGAAAAGGATGGAGACACATGACAGGGCATTAAAATCAAAATTTAAAGGCAAAAATCTTGTGGACAAAAAATCTCTAGGAGGTCGTTATAGATTAACAGATACAGTAATAGACAAATTATAAAGATACTATGTTTCGTGTGGCTATTTGAAGCAACTCAGAAAACTTGTCAGTCATGATGCAAACTATTTGGGCTATATTTTTTTCATAAACTCTCCACAGATTTGAAAATACGACACGGCTTATGCCCCATGGAGGTGATTCGTGGTGTGAATATAATAGGTTCATACTGAAAGGTGACACATATAAGCTTAACACAACTCACCTATTGCAATTAGCAATTGCATTAAAAAAGTATTTAGAGATTTCTCTAGTCTTGAACTTTTATTTACGTGCTTTCACGGTAAAACTTAAAATTTCAATGAAACCTTAAATTGTATTTGATTTATAGTTCCAAAAACTGTATTTATACAATTAGGAACTTTAAAAACTATAGTATTTGAAGCTACATTTTTATATAATCAAGGTTTCATTACCAAATTAAAAGTTTTAGATGTATTAAACATTCAAACCCTGGATTTTACAAATGTCGAGCGTTGGAAGAAGTAGATCATGCGCATATTAAGAAAGCAAAATAGGCAGTTTTACAATGAACAAAGAAGCTAGAACTAAAAACAAACAATTAAAATGTAGATAAGAAGATAATCTTGTATATGATACCTGAAATCCAAGTTGTGGTTCTGGTACGTATTAGTTAATAGTAAATTTTACTTTAAATCACTATTTCTCAAAAGTGTAAATTTCAACACAAAAGGAACATTTTTGAAAAATCTACTTAATTTATAGCTTTGAAACTTTGCACATATGTTAACACTATACAAATAAATATTTTAATGAGAGATTTTGTCAAAAAAATTATTCATAAAAATTTTATGGATTAAAATGTACAAGAATTTTCATCGTTTTAATAATTTTGACGTGTTACTCCACATATGAATTTTTTTAAAAAAAACTAATCAAAATTTTGAAAAATGCTCTCATTAAAATAATAAAAACAGTACAATAAATCTACACACAGAAATTCATGACTGTACAACTTGTCAATTTTTCAAAAATGTTCCTTAAATTTGGTCATTTTTAACATTACGGAGATTGGGAAAAGGCTGCGTGAAGTGACCCCTTTTTAAGTCGCTTAGGAGTGAAAACGTAACAAACTCCCATTCTATTTTATAATATATTATTAAGATATGTATAACGATACTAATAAATAATATTTCGTTATATATATCGTATGTAATTTTGTTACTCTTTGTTTATTGTCATTTGCACCAAACACTTTAAGAATTTTTAACCCCACTAAAAACTTTAAAATCGTCAAACCATTTTTACCCGTGAAACCAATAAAATTTTAAACATGGTTAATTTTAAAAATACTCAGTTAAAAAATTTTAAACATAACTGTAAAGCAAATGGGCATTAGTGACTCACGAGCTTGTATTGAAAAAAATAACAAAATTTGACCCACGTCTCAAAAAGGCTCGCCATCTCTGATATAGGCTATGTCATTTTTTAGTTACTTACATTATTTCGCAAATCATTCTATTTTATTTCCAGGGAATTCAACACTGCCTCAAAGAGGGCATAAAATCTGTTTAAATATACCCTTTTTGATTACCAATGTACTCCTGTGTGAAATAGAAATCGGTTAAAATCTTCGTCATTTTCCAAACAAAGTAGAAGAAATATTCTTTCATTGAAAGCAGTCGTTTTGTGATTTTGTTAACTGCTCTAATGGCATAATCTTGTGATCCACGGAAACATTCCCTAAGATTTTTTGCTACGAAATGATGTCGATGAGTGACACAATAAACACGAAACAGCTTGTTTTACATAAAAAAAGTCTCGGTATCTTCCTGCATTTGCCAGAGCACCATGAGTAGCAACAGAAATGATATTAGTCAAGGGTACAACTTTGAATTTAAAAATGTTTTAAAGCAAATATCCTTGAGATTTTCTTTATCATATTGCGCGTTTTATACCCTGTACTAATTTTTCTTCTCTTTTATTCATTTATAGTTCTATTTTGAAATACATTAACAAGACCCATTCGAAAGAAGAGGCGAGATTTCATATTTTTCAACTAAATTTTCTTCAACAAATATTTTTTTCAGAGAGATCACTATTCCTTGAAGTGCTGCGCAATTTCAGAATAATAAACGCGTTTAAAATCTCATTTGATAGTTGGCATTCGACAACTTTTAGAAAGAAAACTGTTCTTGGACATTTACTTTTTTCTGAGAGTATTATATAGTGAAACAACAAATGTTGACACTTAGAGAAATTATTCTAGTGAAATTAGCAGCTGGATTTGTTAATGATTTAGATACCAGACATATAATAAATTTTTCCGTAGATGAAATATGGAATGATTTCATAAAGGAAAGAACATCAGAATTTGGCATTCCATTAACCTTGCAAGAGAATATTATTGCCTTGATAAAACCCATCCAATTAGAAGTTATTAATTGGTTTTCCGATCACGATGGAATTTTCACAGACACAAGAATGCGTGATTGAGTTTTGCTTTAATCCAGACTGTGGATAGAATCAAAACTGCCGATTTATTAATTTATTCAAAATGGTTGGATGTGCAAACGCGTTTCGTGTTAGCTTGTCAATATTGGTCAAGTTGGGATGTCCGAACATTCTTTCGTAATTTGCACAAATTTTGAGAGTAAGAAAATTCGTAAAAAGTACTCAACAGCTAACGAGAACTTAAACGAGCATGAAGAAAACGTTGTACTGTGGACTAGACACTACAAAGAGGGTTATATCTCTGAATCCAGTCAAGGGTTGGTGCTATCAATGTTATAATTGGAATTACGCGTCTCTACAGAGTCGCCTTTTGGATGATCTAACACAGGAGGAACGTTTATCTCTTTTAGAGGATGAGTTTGAAAATACAGATTGGATACACGTTCAAAGCTTTTGTCTTTCAGAATGAGTGCTGATCATCGGGAAGTTCTACTAAAACGTTTTCCTCTGAAAGTTTTAAGAATATTTCTATCTTGGCCTTGTCAAAGATTCTTTCTGGATGCTGCCAATAAAGTTCGGGATCATTTACTAGAGAAACACTTTACTTGCTTATTGCACATCATTATCTATCAGAAAATTCTAGAGCTGTGGAAAGACTTTGATTATGTGAACCTTTTACGAGAGTTCTGGTATAGAAGCCCTGATAATTTAAAACAGTATGTAGAAAGGACAGACATTTTCGAGATATTGATAAAAATACTTAAGAATGGTTTCCACCCGAAAATTTACCTGGAAACTTTTTTTTACATGATGGTAAGTTTATTAACAATGCATTTTTTTGTAACGATATAATAAAAAAAAATCGTAAGAGATCAATAAATTTTATGTTTAAATTTGTGAGAA